>JALPQI010001613.1:0-151791 GCA_025490895.1 Thaumatotibia leucotreta | reverse complement strand
CGGGATAATGATTTCGTATATGATACCAAATATCCTTTTTATAAATTTGTTGACTAGTTAACCCTCCATTTGACAACGTCCAAAATAATGGACAAGATCTTTGACCCACTTTTTGTATTTTTTTCGAACCAGAATCTGTACCAAACAACATCTATCTACCAACAGAATCAATGCCAAGAAGGCTTGAATACACGACCATCCCTTATTTCTGTGAAATTAAGGGTTATTAGTTTATTACTATAGCTATAGAAAAACTACACAGACTTGAACCCAATGCTAATGGCAGTAATACAACAAGCGCCTCAAATCTCCACCCGACATGACCTAAAAAGGGGCATCGCTGCGATTAAACGACGACAATATAAACGAGGGCCGCCCATTGCCCATGCCCTGCATCCATCACGCGTCCGCTGGGGAGCAGAACGCCACAACCACCAATGGTACGAGTAATGATACGCGTGTTGTGGAAAATTTCCAAGAATAGGTCAGGTTCTAGGAAGTTTCTAGAAATAGTGATGAAAGTACTTGTTCTAGTGTCGGGATATTGGGGGTTAACATTTTTATATTCAGAATGGAAAATTTGCTAACGTGAAGAATACGTTAGCTACAATAGTTAAGCATAAAATTTGTATAGGTATAAATATTTGATGATGTAATAGATATGAAAGAGATATTAACAAATAAGATAGTAATAGGTATTTAGACATGATGCTGCTGTGGAATGTGTTCGGCAGCTCCTCGATGAAATCAAGTTAAAAATAAAACTATAGTGATACAGATTCATAAACTAGCCTAGAATTGTATGAATATTCTTCTACATATTTTTATTTATCTAAGCTAATTGAACTTAAAGTGTTACTGGAGCAAATTATGGCATGAGTTTACACATATATAGTTTGAAGCACATATTTGAGCACATATTTTAGCCCCAATGCACTTATGGTTTAATTTTCCCGCACAAGTATAATAATACTGCCGAATTACTTCCGAGTTACCCAGCGATTTCGCTACAAAACTATTGCCATTTATGCGAGAAACAGTCTAATAACACCTCCGTTTTCAAACGTAATTAGGCATCTTATTACCCCTCCGTGCACAAAGTGGATCTGCAAGCCGCTGCCCTAGTCCACTACATATTCCCACACTGTCACAGTAAATTCAAGTTAGCAAGTTGGTAATCCGGGATCGGGAAAATTGTAGGGAAGTTATGGTGCCGCAGTTGTAAATTAATTAAGAAGTACCTCGGAACACCTCCGGTTTACCGACGGGATGCAAACTGAAAACTCTTTGTGGCCGAAAGGAAGCAGAGGACTCCGTTCCGGCATCGGCGAAACAATAATTTATATAATCGTATATGTCTCTCAAATCAAATAATTTACTCAGGTAAGGTTATAATTAAAGATAGGAAGAGTACAAATGAGGAGTGTCTTTTCAAAACGACTTATTTCCACTTTCAACTTTTTTTTAACTATTAATGTAGTTTTGTTAAGAGTAGAGAAATACGTATACATACACTAGCTTTTGCCCGCGGCTTCGCACGCGTAGATTTTGGACTTCTATGAAAAAAAACGTAAAAACCTAACCTGAACCTCCTTTGATAGTCGTTCGTTTCTATGTGGGGTCGCAGTTCTAATCTAACCCAAAACCTACTTTGATAGCCGTTCGTTTTTGTGTGGAATCAGAGTTCTTACCTTTCCTAAACCGAAGTAGAATCTTACCTTATTACATTCTGTCTGAAGTCTGTTTCATTGAACAGCATATTAATATGACATAATTAAATACTTAACTGCAAATAAAGTACACGAAATAAAATTAGCAACGCAGGCATCGTCATTTCCTGGGTACCTAATTTTGACCGCCTAATTTTGGTAGCATCATTTTTGTGGAAGTTTCTATTCGTTACAATGTGCAACGTTGTCATTTTAAGGAGGCACGATACCTTATACAAATGGCGAAGTATAACATTGAGACGTTTAGAAATTTAGGCAAAAATGATGCCACCAAAATTAGGCGGTTGAAATTCTCAGATATTCACCCTCCTACAAAACAATTATGTAATCCGCCACAGGCTTCGTCCTTTTCTCTTATGGTAGAATAGTCAAGCCAAAACATTTAACTGGTGATGAGTCAGTCAATCAGGACTCCCACCACAATGACTCAATAAACCATAGAAACGATATCCATGATGTTTTTTTTACTGTTTAACCATTTCACCCCTTTCAGAGGTTGAATTCTCAAAAACCTAAAACACATCTTTATCTTTTTATGTTTAGGAATACTCCTGTAAAGTTTTGTATAAAATGGTTTAAATTATTAAGTTTTCCCATACAAACTCTGGACCCCGATAATTACACTCCTTAGGGTGTGGATTTTGACTTAATTTTTTTTAAACCACCCCTATACCCTTAAAGGAACCTACGTGCTAAATTTGGAATCTCTAAAACCAGAAGTAAACATAAATAATTAACCTTTGTTTGTTTGTTTTTCGAAAATATTAAATAAAGGTTAATTATTTATGTTCTCATTTAATTTACAGAATACTCCTGCGAAGTTTCGGATAAAATAGTCCAACTAATCTTGTTTCACCATACAAACTTTGGAGCCCCCTTTTAAATCTCTGTAGGAGGTGAATTTTGAAAAATCCTAGAATTATTTTTCTTAGATTTTTATTCTAAATTAGTTTACGCAATATGAAATTTCTTAATCTAAAACTAAACTTTTTTTCATACAAACTTTCAACCCCATTTTTACCCCCTTAGGAGTATTTTTTTTAATACAAGTACTCGAGGTAAAATACTCGTACTATATAACATGGTAGAGGTATGTAGATAAGTACCTACTTCTTCATTGGGAACAACACTTCTATGACGTTTCGAATTAAATAGCCCAACGAATCTGGTTCCTCCTTACAAACTTTAACCTTCCATTTAACCCCCATAGGGAATGAATTTTCAAAAAACACATGTTTACTTATTTATTGTTAAAAACATTCATGTGAAGTTTCGAATAAAATAGCCCAACTAATCTTTTTTCCCCATACAAACTTTAACCCTCCATTTAACCCCATAGGGAATGAATTTTCAAAAATCCTGAAACAAGTGTTTAAATATTTATTATTAAAAACATTCCTGTGAAGTTTCGAATAAAATAGCCCAACTAATCTTATTTCCCCATACAAACTTTAACCCTCCATTTAACCCCCATAGGGAATGAATTTTCAAAAAACCCGAAACACGTGTTTACTTATTTATTGTTAAAAACATTCATGTGAAGTTTCGAATAAAATAGCCCAACTAATCTTATTTCCCCACACAAACTTTAACTCTCTATTTAACCCCCATAGGGAATGAATTTTCAAAAAAACCTGAAACACGTGTTTACTTATTTATAGTTAAAAACATTCATGTGAAGTTTCGAATAAAATAGCCCAACTAATCTTATTTCCCCATACAAATTTTAACCCTCCATTTAACCCCCATAGGGAATGAAGTTTCAAAAAACTTGAAACACGTGTATACTTATTTATTGTTAAAAACATTCGTGTGAAGTTTCGTTTAAAATAGCCCAACTAATCTTATTTCCCCATACAAACTTTAACCCTCCAATTAACCCCCATAGGGAATGAGTTTTCAAAAAACCTGAAACACGTGTTTACTTATTTATTATTAAAAACATTCCTGTGAAGTTTCGAATAAAATAGCCCAACTAATCTTATTTCCCCATACAAACTTTAACCCTCCATTTAACCCCCACAGGGAATGAATTTTCAAAAAACCTGAAACACGTGTTTACTTATTTATTGTTAAAAACATTCATGTGAAGTTTCGAATAAAATAGCCCAACTAATCTTATTTCCCCACACAAACTTTAACCCTCCATTTAACCCCCATAGGGAATGAATTTTCAAAAAAACCTAAAACACGTGTTTACTTATTTATTGTTAAAAACATTCATGTGAAGTTTCGAATAAAATAGCCCAACTAATCTTATTTCCCCATACAAACTTTAACCCTCCATTTAACCGCCATAGGGAATGAATTTTCAAAAAACCTGAAACACGTGTTTACTTATTTATTATTAAAAACATTCCTGTGAAGTTTCGAATAAAATAGCCCAACTAATCTTTTTTCCCCATACAAACTTTAACCCCCCATTTAACCCCTTTAAGGGAGGAATTTTCAAAAATCCGTTCTTAGTGCGCCTCTAGACATTATAAAGAATCTAAAGGCTAAGTTTGAACTCTCTAGGACCAGCGGTTTGGGCTGTGCGTTGATTTAAGTCAGTCAGTCAGTCAGTCAGTCAGTCAGTCAGTCAGTCAGTCAGGACATTGCCGTTTATATATATAGATTAAAAACATTCCTGTGAAGTTTCGAATAAAGTAGCCCAACTAATCTTATTTCCCCATACAAACTTTAACCCTCCATTTAACCCCCATAGGGAATGAATTTTCAAAAAACCCGAAACACGTGTTTACTTATTTATTGTTAAAAACATTCATGTGAAGTTTCGAATAAAATAGCCCAACTAATCTTATTTCCCCACACAAATTTTAACTCTCCATTTAACCCCCATAGGGAATGAATTTTCAAAAAAACCTGAAACACGTGTTTACTTATTTATAGTTAAAAACATTCATGTGAAGTTTCGAATAAAATAGCCCAACTAATCTTATTTCCCCATACAAATTTTAACCCTCCATTTAACCCCCATAGGGAATGAATTTTCAAAAAACTTGAAACACGTGTATACTTATTTATTGTTAAAAACATTCGTGTGAAGTTTCGTTTAAAATAGCCCAACTAATCTTATTTCCCCATACAAACTTTAACCCTCCATTTAACCCCCATAGGGAATGAGTTTTCAAAAAACCTGAAACACGTGTTTACTTATTTATTATTAAAAACATTCCTGTGAAGTTTCGAATAAAATAGCCCTACTAATCTTATTTCCCCATACAAACTTTAACCCTCCATTTAACCCCCATAGGGAATGAATTTTCAAAAAACCTGAAACACGTGTTTACTTATTTATTGTTAAAAACATTCATGTGAAGTTTCGAATAAAATAGCCCAACTAATCTTATTTCACCACACAAACTTTAACCCTCCATTTAACCCCCATAGGGAATGAATTTTCAAAAAAACCTAAAACAAGTGTTTACTTATTTATTGTTAAAAACATTCATGTGAAGTTTCGAATAAAATAGCCCAACTAATCTTATTTCCCCATACAAACTTTAACCCTCCATTTAACCGCCATAGGGAATGAATTTTCAAAAAACCTGAAACACGTGTTTACTTATTTATTATTAAAAACATTCCTGTGAAGTTTCGAATAAAATAGCCCAACTAATCTTTTTTCCCCATACAAACTTTAACCCCCCATTTAACCCCTTTAAGGGAGGAATTTTCAAAAATCCGTTCTTAGTGCGCCTCTAGACATTATAAAGAATCTAAATGCTAAGTTTGAACTCTCTAGGACCAGCGGTTTGGGCTGTGCGTTGATTTAAGTCAGTCAGTCAGTCAGTCAGGACATTGCCGTTTATATATATAGATAGATGTATATGTTTTGAATTTAAAGTTCTAATAAGTCTCTTCTTGTCTTCTAAAATGTTATATTCCAAAGTCCGTATCAAAAGGTCCGTATGTCCCTTATAGCAAGAGAAAGCAATGAGCTTTTAGAAGTGCATATTTTATTCTAATAACATATTATTTTGTACTTTTTGTATAAATAAAGATTTGTACAATATTCTTGAAAAACAGCTTGTGTATTATTGGATAAGCTCTCAAGGCCGTAACAAAACGGCTTAATTCTAGTAGTTTCGCATCAAAAGGGCTTAATTAGGAAAGTTTATGGTATATTAATTTAATAATTAATTTGATAAAGCAATATATTTAGTGCCATAACATTTGTGTCAACTTACTTGAGTACTACATTAAAAAAACAGTAAGAATATCGAAATGGAAACCGTGGATTTATGTTTTTCTCAATTTCCCAAAAATAGTTCAAACTGGAAATAAGCCCTTTTGAAAAGACACTGCTCAAATATATTATTATTCGTCTTATCATTTCCTTGTCTATACTCAGCACTAAATCTAGTTATGAAATTGTTTATCAAAACAATGCGTACCGAACAAAGGGTTTTAATACAAACTGTTTTGACGGGAAAATAACTCAGTTTGTATTCAATTTCATATTGAAGCGAAACTAGTTAATTAAAGTTTTGTTTTTGTTTTTCGAGGCTTAGTTAGGTTAGCTGGAAAATTGGATTAGGATAATACGTACAAATACAAATACAAATTAAGTAACCTTTGTCCACAAGTTTTCTGCTTAGCAATAACTTTAGCTCGTCTTTGGATTGAGTCTTTTGTTTCTTTTGTTGGGAGTCTGTCTGAGAGTTGTCTTTGGTTGAGAGAATCTTAGAGTAGATTATATTATACACAGAGTAACAAAAAATAGTGGTGATCCGTTTATATCAATTTAGTTTCTCATTCTGGTTAAGAAAAAGATACAGAAAAACACTGTTTACAAAATTTTGTTAAGCACACGATACTGAAAGTTCTCTTAGAGCTGATTTTTCAATCCTCAGTTAAAAGTATCCGTTAGTTCAAATTATTACCATCCTTTTCTCAGGTCATCAGTCAAAAAAGGATAGAGCTAACATTTATTTAACTAGGGATTGAAAAACCAGTACTCAAACGGCTAACCACATTTTTATTGTTACAATCTGTACATGCATTTAGTTCTGAGAAGATCTATGTAGTACTCTATAACTCAACGATCTTTACTGCTTATAATTTATTAACAAAAATATAGTAACGTAAAGAATAATTTAAAAATAAATAAATAAGTAATTATCACGCAAGCACTGATGGAGATATTAGATACTCTAGTCAAGTAGAAGAAAGATTGGGTAGGGCTGCGCCATCGTTTAGGCCAAAGAAGTTTTTGAAGGAGTTAAATTTGTGGCGCGTACCCCGAATACGTATACACATGCTTGTAGCACGGAGTTTGGAAATTATAATTTTCGATCTAAGCCAGCCCATTACTACGCTGAGGGATCTGTCCCAACGATCAGCTATTGCTGCTTATTATTGCTTATATAATATTTTATTAAATAATTATTACATATAGATTTACATTATTAATTACCCATGTTATTGTTTACCATAAGGACGCTAGAGAGATCATTCGTATAAAGATAGAAGCACATTGCTTCCTTAATTGTGGGCTATAAAAAGGGACCTTTTCCTTCGTATAATTTCGACTAGTATCACAAACCTTTTTCGTACTAGATCGAGTTATCTGTAAGTTCGTCCCATAATATATTTAGTCCTCAAGGGAGTCGGATTAGGTAATTGCGAGGATATTATATTGTGACCCAGGTAAGGGCCTGTCGTGGGACCAACATGAGAATGTCCCGGACACATCACAAAGAACCACAGCCCCATCCTATTACTATAAAGGGATAGAAGGGGTTACCACAAATCGGCGTACGAAGTTAACGTCTTTGACTGAAAAAAGTGGGTCACGACCCGGATTTTTAATAAAACGCTTACACAGTGTAAATAGTACTAACGTGGCTTATGAATATATTACGTTTGTGGTGCATACAAATAGTTTTGTGGTTTACAAACACATTGTTAATGTTAATTACTGTTGTTAGCACGTTATTAGGTGCTTTTGTGTTGTTTTTATAATGATACAATATTTACAACCAAACCAAGGAAATTGGTAGTGGTTATTGTTTTCATAGGTATAGTTCGGGAAATATTATTTGACCGACTGTTATCTCACTTATGACCTTTTGTTTTGCGTTAACACTTACTAGACAATCAGCAGTCGAGCACTTTTCTATTGTTAATGACGCAAAACAAAAGGTCGTAAGTAGAATAAGAGTCTGTCAAATAATATTTCCCGAACTATAATACATTCTATGTGTCCAGCTATGAAACCCTGTGCGGTACTACAATATCAGACAGGCATTAGCCACGAAAACTGGGGTCATGAGTTTAAATTCCACCTCTGAGCCTCTGACGTTGGTAACTTCGGTCATTTTTCTTTAATACTTGACATTCAATTTATATTTTGAAAAATTGTTGGTGAAGAAATTTTGCACAGAAGGCTTAGGCTAGGCTAACGAAATAGTTTTCCAATATCAATCAGATTGAATACTTTGAGATATTTACGAATATGTCTTTGTCTTTAAGAACTGTGTTTAGCCACATCGGCATCCATCGGCCACAGAAACGAGATGTCTTACTCGTACTCGTATTAATTTTATGTTTCGAATAAAGCCTGTGTACACCGTGCTATATTTTAATTCCGTTAAATTTAACAGACTGCTTGGTACCTTAATTGAAGCTACCTGATATATTGCTTAAAGTCGAATTCGGAGAAAAAAAAAATTTTTTTTCTTTTTCATGCGTAATAAATGAAATGGTAAGTGTAAGATAACCTTAAGAATAAGATCTCAGGTGACTGACGGCACATGTCAAAATAAGTTTCAGTCATTAAACTTATTTTTTAATAACTCAATAACAGTTAGAGTTAAGACTAGTTTCTTCGACAAATTGATTATTTTTGACCTTAATAAGCTTCCCTTTAATTTAACGGAAATCAATAAAAACACGGTGTATAGTTTGTAGTTTAATTTAGTTCTTTATGTTTGTGTGGACATCATTACCATAGAATCCTCAATGTTGCGCTTCTTGAGATTTTTGTACTCAAAGTATGTATACCTAAATATTACGATAATTTGATTAGTCGCGTAGGTACTTTAAATTACTAGATAAGTATGTATGTTTAATGTACTCAACAATAACTGTACTACATTGATTTTATACTTGAACTTCTAAAAAATACTGAAATAAATTACCATTTATTTAGTTCCCTTATAAAAAAAAACGAGGTTATTTTCATTTGACTGATAAATATTTCAACTTGGCTCTGCAAACCAAAGTTGTAAAGATTTCAGACGAACTTCGCGTTCTCACGAACTCGGAGTTTTCGAAAAAGACGCTCATACTTTTTAATCCTGGAGGTAATTTAGCTGAGAATTTATCTAGTCCCAACTTCAATTTATAAGCTAAGTGCCCTTTTTGCCTTCATTGCATAAAGTAAATAGGGAAACTGAACATAATGACAGTATCGAAATAAAAATAGACAAGCTAAAATTGATATTTTTATTTTTATTCTATGTACCTCTACCTACCTAATATTTGGGAGTACCACAATAGCAAAAATATGTGATTTTTTTACATGAAACATCGATCAGTCATCGACTTAAATTATAACTCTGTTCGCTCAATATTTTAATATGTTTGAGTCTCACGTTAGTCACGTAATTAAAAATAATCTGTATTTGAATTGAGAACGTTGAAACGTTGCTTGCCTGATCTGCACTTACTCTGCAGAAAATGTTTTTCTTTCGGCAAAAAAAATACTTTTCCTAATTAGAATCTAAAGATGCATTTAGACCAAACGAGCATTCGCTCATTCTACCCTCCACTCTACGAAATTCGTTCGTTACACAAAACGTGATTCGTCGAAATTCGTTTATTTCGTAGAGCGGGGAATAGAATGAGCGAATGCTCGTTTGATCTAAATGCACCTTAATACTGAACTGGCGTTTGGATCAACAGTATTTACTACGCTCTCTGAAAGTCTAGAAAACTTGATAACTTACGACGTGGAAAATTTGCGAATTTATCCAAAATATGATTTAAGTACCTACCTCGTACGAACTTTTGCAGGTGTTTGTATTTGTACAGCATTTTGTTGTTGTACCTACCTATAAGCCCAGTCGCGAAAGTTATTAACATCGCACACCTGCGGCCCTACCGCGAACTTCAAAATCCGCAAATTTCGAGGATTTGTCTCTCTTACTCTAATGACGTCTTCGTTAGAGTGACAGAGAAAAATCCTCCAAATTTACGAATTGCGATTTGCGCGAAGGCCTGAGGCCCAAACGCGAACCACGAACGAAGCGTTGCCTCTCTCTGGCACTCGTGAATCCGTACATAAGTGTGACAGGGGCAAGACTTCTTTCGTGGTTCGCGGTAGGTTCTCTGTAGCCTGCGACCACATATAACATGGACGTCTAACGCCAGCTCAAATATGCCCCCAAAACTAATTATTCAATTGTGCCAAAATGGGCAGGACAGCGCTTTTCTTAACAGCGCGCACATTTCGGCGCAACATCTTTGACAAATGTTTATTGAATATCGCCAATCAAAACTTTGATGGACCAATCACAACTATTTTTAAATGAGGGTTTAAGTTTTTATAGGTTGACATTCAAATTCATTGCCGTGATGCATTGAACAGGGGGTGACACTTGTCAACTAAAATTCAGGACCGTTTTTGAAAGGCAATTTAGTATGGCGTGCGGCTTCCGTGTTTTATTTGTTCGTAGTATGTAGCCCTACCATGAGCTCCCGTTTCTACTTTCTATCCATCCCGTTCGCACTCGCGAGCTGGATAGAAAGTAAACGCGCGTTAATAACGTAGCGGCAGCCCATGGTACGGGTACTGCATACTCTAAATAGGTTCATATTTCAGTGAAAATGTTTAAAATATGTACGGTAATCCCTCCATTAGTGGGGGCTCCCGCGTCGTGTCATATTGTTCGTGCTTTAGGCACTGGTCTCACCGCGAGCTACTAAGCTATGAAGTATCGGCTATACACACGAACAAAAGATACGCACTCCCGTGTAAATAAAAGAGACACGGCGATACTCGCCCGGCGGTGATAGCTGATAGCTGGGTGAGTGTCGCCGTGTGTCTTCTCTTCACTTTTATTTACACGGGAGTGCGTAAGCTATGAACTATCGGCTATAAACACGAACAAAAGATACGCACTCCCGTGTAATGTAAATAAAAGGGACACGGCGATACTCGCCCGGCGGTGATAGCTGATAGCTGGGCGAGTGAGTGTCGCCGTGTGTCTTCTCTTCTCTTTTATTTACACGGGAGTGCGTATCTTTTGTTCGTGCTTATAGCCGATAGTTCATAGCTTAGTAGCTCGCGGTGAGACCAGTGCCTTAGGGACGTAACGGTGCATGATATTGACAATATCATACTGATACCGACTTTTGGAGAAATATTAAACGATAATGATACTGATATCTAAAGTAAAAAATAATAATAAAGAAAGCTAATATACAGGGTGACCTTTTTTCGACTGTTCAAATTCTACGTAGTGAATGTGTAGGTCATACTGACCAACTTTTACTATGGGGACAAAGTCGAAATCGCGAAAAAAAAATCAGCTGTTTCATACATTTCGGCCGGCGTATGCCGCCAATTTGTATGAAACAGCTGATTTTTTTTTTCAAATATCAACCTTTCGACCGCCGTGTAAAGCAAAATCAGTTATGCAAGGTTAATTTACGTTTTTATCGAGGAACCAAAGTTTATTCAAATTTAAGTAATTGTGAAAACACAAATCAAATTATTTATTAACTAAATATTTTTTGATTTGTCCTTTTTATTTTTTCTCCAGTAGTCACACTACTTAATACTAAATAAATTATAAATATTACATGTCATATACCAAAGAAAAAACGACCAAGATCACCAACGTCCGAGGTGGGAATCGAACCCAGGTGCTCAGCTTTCGCGGCTGATGCTGGTGCATGCATGTAGTGCTAAAGGCGCCTAGCCCTTGAGGAATTGCATATACCCGAAAAAATTTACTGGTGGTTGCTAAGACCGAGTGGCCGAGCGGTGCAGGCATCAGCCGCGATTCCCACCTCTAACATTGGTGATCTTGGTCGTTTTTTCTTTGCTATATGACATTAAATATTTATAATTTATTTAAATTATTTGTGGATAAATAATCTGTTACGCGAATCGTTCTAAAACCAAACTAAAGGGTAAAATGGGAGTCTATTACAAAGGCTCCGCTGTTTGTACATCTGTCTGTCACCATGCTGTATCTCGTGAACCTTGATTCGACAGCTTCAATTTTCACAGGTGCTGGCCTACTACCGCGAAAATAGAAATTCGAAAATTTCGAGGATTTTTCTCTGTCACACAAACGAAGACGTCATTAGAGTAAGAGAGATAATCCTCTAAATTTACGAGTTTTGTTTGTTTGTTTGTTTAAAAAGTAGAATAAAAAAGAGATTTAAGGGGGCACCCATACATTTTTTTGCAGTTCTTATGATTAATTTGTAATGGTACGGAAACCTTCGTAACTGTACTTTATGGAATGGAGGTATGTAAATTGTACAGTTTTGGAAATAAAAAAGAAACAATAAATATATTAATTCACTAATAAACAGCCAACGTAGGAAGAAACTTTTCCAGAAAATTTTCGTGATTATTTTTACCGTCCCTAGTACCAGTGTAACTACAAAACAGGGCTGCCACAATAGATCGCAACCGGTCGATGCGTCAAATTTTCTAGCCCTTATTTACAATACAATTATACCTGTGTACTGAGTACATACTCCTGCTCCACGACTCAGAAGTCACCCTGTATATTACGTATTAAATACTCTTTTCGTGGTGCCTATAAAACGGAACTGATCAGCTTTCAAATGAATAAACATGATACGAAAAGAAAAAGATAACATATCTCCGTTTAATTTCGATATAAATGCGGGTTCTGTTCCCTACTTCAAACGCTCCCATCGCTGCCAATTTATCCATATCGATTAATTTTATTTTATCGTGACTGTTTCATGTTGTACTCGAGCATATTCGGTAAAAACCGGCCAAGTGCGAGTCGGACTCAGACACGAAGGGTTCCGTACCATTATCAATTTATTATCAAAATTACGTTTATTGTATAGGCTCCCTTGAATATTTATTTTATTCTACTTTTTAATATTTCTTGCTATAACTGCAACAGAAATAAATACAGCATCTGAGAGAAATTCAACTGTCTAACTGTCACTGTTCACTAAAGGTAGTTGCAGCCTGGTGACAGACAGACATATAGCCTTAATAATAGGGTCCCTTTTTACCCTTTGTAATGTATTGCATCCACTGATAGCCACATTACTTAAAGTAAACATAAGGGCATTTTCACTTTTTGGGTCACCCAATTAGCGTGAAGTTAAAAAACCTTAATTTCAGTCACTTTGTAACGACAATTAGGCACTAAATTTCGATAATAACTCAGTTTTGGTGTTCATTTCACAAACTGTAAGCCATATTATAAAATAAAAACGCCGATCAAGTTTAATTTCCTAAAGATATTGTACTTAATTGTCGTTACAAAGCTGACTGCAATTAAGGTTTTTTAATTGTACGCCAATTGGGTGGCCCAAAAAGTGAAAATGCCCATAAGTATCTAAACGTCATACGAGTCACATGTCAGTTGGTCGGCATACATTGCTGCTGGATAGCACTTTAGAAAAATCATTACACCTAATTAACAACAAAATTTAAAGAAATGATTATCTTATACAACTCGTAGGATCATATATTATAGTTGGATTAATTATTCGCCCGTATCACATAGGTATAGTCCATTTCAAATACGAAGGCCCGATGCCACTAGAAACTTTTGTCATTGAATTGGTCCACTACAAATTGGCATGTATCATCCACCGATGATGTATGCAAAGAAAATCACGCCACAAGGGTCTGGCCAAGTATCTTTTGTTATCACTGATCCTATTGTTGACGTCTAATGACTTTGCCAAGTGGAATCGGGCCTTCGTATTTGAAATGGACTATACCCACGCTGTATAGTCCATTTCAACTACGCTACCTACCTACCTAATTAAATCGATAAGTGTATTTATTGTTAAGGACCACTGATATCTCTATATGATGTACCTACCTACCTACCTAATTAAATCGATAAGTGTATTTATTGTTAAGGACCACTGATATCTCTAAATGATGTAAGTAAATGATCAAAGTAATTGTAATTTTGCATCTTAAGTTTATACAGGATAAATAAGTAAAAAATTAAATATAAATATATAAAAATATACTACTGTTTGGGTGAAATTGTTAAGGACTAAAATGTAATATGATTGTTATAATTTTGTGATAATTATTATGTAAGTACCTATATGTATACTTACTTGTATGACATGTAAAATTATTTCTAATTTTATCAATAAAAATCTCATTCTCATTCTCTCATTCATTCTCATTCTCATTCTCATATACACCTTATTTTGCCTTTGACTGTAAGGTAGCCTAAAAAGGTTGACATGTACAGCAAAAGAAACGAATAGTGTGGTAGTGATAGATATAGAGTAGAGGAATTGAGTGGAGACTCTCGTATGTCGGCAAATCCGTTAGGATCCGATCCGGTCCGGCTTTTGTGTGAGCCGATTTAAAGGCGCACTACATTATAGATAAATGACCGAGAGCGTATCCATGTGCATATCGTCGGTTGACAAGCAAAACTCACTAAGTAACAAATCATCATCATCATCAGCCTATCTCAGTCCACTGCTGGACGTAGGCCTCTCCTACTAACTATGCGTATAGACGCATTAGGAGGTAAAATGCCCATAATCGCTACGCTGGGAAAGCGGATTGGCGATCGCAGTAATGTGTCCATTGTGATGACGCTGCTGCCCGCCTTCAATCAAATCAAATGGTCAATGACACTAATTCAATCCCTTAGTCGGCTCTTACGACTCCCGCGAGAAGAGTTGGAGTGGTGACAAATGTATTCTTACTGCCGTCACCACACGGCAAAGTAACAAATACCTACCTTAAATAAAGCTCGTATGTCAGTTCTGATTTAATACCGACATACGAGGTTGCTAAGAGTAGTGACAGTTTTTATAGTGAGTTTTGCTTGTCAGTCGACGATATGTATTTACGAATTTATCATAGAAATTGAGCTCGAGTCCTAGGTAATTTAATTTATGAAAAATCGTGTCTACATTCATTGTTTTAATGTCTCTTAAAGCGTAACCCCCTTGTTCAAAAAACGTCTCCTAACTTAACAAGGCGTGTTATTTGTCCCTTTCGGTCTTATCAATGTCAGTAAGGTAGAAAGGGCAAAAACAATACTTAGCGGCTTTTTAAGTTTGCAGACGTTTATGAATAAGGGCTTTAATTATTTACCTATGTAATATCGGTAGTTGGTAAAGTATTATTATCAAAGAATTTCAATTTAAAATCGGTCACATGCCAAGAGTAGTTGTGGTAGATTAGACACACCCAGCTACTAAATGGATGGCCTGTAAAATAAATAATTTCATTCGTAGTAAATACTTACGTTTTGCTCGAAAAACACAAATATCTAACAAAGAATAAACGAAGACGATGAACAAGAAAAGCAGTAACTTTCCTCCCGTTTCGCACTCGGGCTTACAATAGCTCTTTACGATCGACGTGCACCTCTAAAAGGTTAAACTTGTTTCTCCACACGAGTTCCAAATGTCAAAGAGCGAAGATTGTTTTAGTGACATCACCGTTCAAATATGATATAGGTAAAAAGCTTAAGTAATGACTTACTTGACTTACCTGTTGTATGTAGTAGTGATCTATTCAAATAGACAATACATGTTTAAAATGCGAACACAAACAAAACATTTATGCCTATATGGATAGATTACAAACACATACAACAGGAGCTTTTCTTAACTTTTTCGTCTATATTTGTTTTTAAAGTGCACAGGTTGTAACAAAAAGTTTTGTTTATTTCGAGATTGTATGGATGGTAAGCTCATTTGTGCGACTGACACGACACCAGATAAAAACAATTTTTTTATCTTATGAACATAATTGGTTTCCTACTTTTTCGTAATCAGAATGCAATATTTAATGAATCCTTATATTTGTTGAAACCTCTTTTTGGATTACATATCTTCTAGCCATGTTTACTTGAACTCCGAACATGACTGTATTTGCGCTTGTACGTGACATTGCGTTCAATTTAAACTATCTGGATACGGTGTCTATGCATAGTAATCTACGCAACATGACATCATTAGGTAATATTATTATCATTATATTACATTTCTGCAACAAGTTTTTGTCATTTCGAAGTAAATAAATTACTAATTAAAGGTCATAGGTACATAAAAATTAAACACGAAAAGGCCACCGTTATTGCAAAAGTTCGTACAGAAAAAGTAGGTATTTTGTCTGAAATGGAACCCGGTCGATGTGTTAATATTTAATAATGTTGTTTATTGGTACCTACTAGTAGTTAAGTATCATTTAATATTTAGCGTCTCGTTATTAGGATCTTGAGACCTCGGACCTAATGCATTAAATATTCGATCTCTCGTATCGTAGGTACCTAACGTAGATTTACGAGACGTTTATCGTAATATGGGTACCTAACATCCAATTTAAATTATGAATGAATGAATGATTTATTTGCATGTAACAAGCACGGGTATCAGTATATCTTAAAAACTGAAATATGTTATATTGTTCTCAAATTCCGCCACTGCACTCTAGTGTTTACCGGTACCGGGTGTCCTAAGACCAGTCGGACACCTGTAAGTTCTTACGTAAGTTATAGGGACGGGGCTATACTAAGGAATGAGATGGTGATATTCAGTAAGAACTTACAGGGTGCTTAGCCAAGTTGCCAATCGCAAACGCTTAATCGTCAATCATAAACAAAAGGCAGCTAACTGTCTTTGTCGCACTAATTTGAAAGAGTGACAGAGAGGGAAAACTACCATACGCTACTAAGCGTTGGCGATTGGCAACTTGGCTAAGCATCCTGGTGTGTGAGCGCTCTAATCCTAATACTATGAGACATCTAGGGAAAGTTTGCCCTTTTATCAGATTTGGGCAAAAGTAATCCGATTACTCTTTCCGATTACTTGTGTGTGTGTACTTTGTAATCTAGATTACACGTAGTGCATATTTTAAGCACCGTGGCCGCACCCATATAAATACCTACACCGTTCAAATCATGGAGAGTTAATTCTGGGGTCATATTGATGAACCACATCTGAGTAAAATAAAGCTGATGTTCCATAGATTTACGCCTAATATGTCAGGGTTTGTATGGAATATCGGATTTTTTCCTCGGATAGGGATAGTCGGTCCTATATTAAAAATTCATCAATATGACGTCAGTAGTAACCCCCTAAAGTTTAGCAGGTGAATAAAAAAATCATCCTGTATCTGTACGGCTTGTGGCTTAGCCCATAGTTGGTGTTGGTGCGACAGTACATTGCCGCGAGATAGACTTCCCGTGTCTTACTTTGTTAATAAAAGAGTGTCGGAAAGTGTAAGTAGGGTTAATTGCTAGTAACTGGCCACTCTCCAGTAACTGGACACTTTATATAAAAATTAGCTCTATTTGCTCATTGTTAAGCATTTGAGGCACTGAGGGGTCCACGGAAAAAACATGTCCAGTACTTAAAAAAATCAGGGCAAATTCACACCTTATTTTGTTAAAAGTAAGGTGGTTTATACTTCTGTAATTTGAATTGACTAGATGTTCTTTCCGTGGACCCTTCATTTTAAAACGATGTGTCATGTCAATGTCAATCACTCTCCCGCTTCCAAAAGGAATTCTTATTATAAGTAGGTACATAGAGATCATTTTTATATAAGGTGGCCAGTTACTGGAGGGTGGCCAGTTACTAGCAATTTACCCTATTTTATCGCGAGATACTGTCGTTTCAATGACGCCACTGATGGCGATTCTACTTTGTCTCCACAAGTCTCCTGTCCTAGTATATATTGTGTAATGGCAATTACTCATACAAGTTATATTGTTCCAGGTAAATCGTCGATCATCCGTCATCCTTGCTGTGATTCAGTGGTCTCTAGGGTTTCAAGCAAATCGAGCGTGTTTAGACTTTTTCCCAACGACTTAAGGTTTACCTCTTTTGATTATGGCGTCAAGTTGTTTATTGGTTTAGCTAGTTAACTAACTCGAAACGTCACCGTTCGCTTAATCACATCAACATCAACCTATTTCCACAGCTGGACATCTCTCTCCTATTTATTTAAGGTGTTTTCATAGTACATTATGATACAAGTGTGCTAAGTTGATCATTATACTCGAGGCGGTATTGTGCGCGCGAGCTGCAAGCGAGCGCGCATAAGATAGCAGAGAGTATAATGATCAATGCGCACGAGTTTCATACGACGTTTTTCAACACACTTGCGAGGAATAGCCGACTTTTAGTAACACTTTTACTAACTTTTGTTGCTAGGTAATTACTTACTTAGGTACTATCCCAAAGTTACGTTTAACCTTTTTATTTTATTCTTGTTCATTACTTGAAGTTCACAATTCACATAAAAGTAATAACAGTAAACACAACAATATTGTAACACGCAACAAACATTAGAAATTAACAACATTAATAACTCCGAATAACAAATACAATGGTAACATGGTAACTTTAAAACTGCGCGCGCATACCTAAGAAATTTTTAAACGCGCGCAAATTTGTAAGGCAGCAGTCCTATCGACAAACAGCCAATATAAAAAAAAAACTGCGAATCATTAACGATTATCATAAAATAAAAATACGATTACTTTACATTTAATATAATTACTTGATAATTTGGATGCACAATTTAAATATATTATTTATTTATTTACGAAAATTTATAGTATTTTGAAATAATATTCTGGATTCCGCTATTTCTGCCACATGTCAACTGTTTGGTCAATTTAAAAAATAAACATAACCTGACTAAATTCGAATGCTTCATCTATATGACATAATACTTGCAAATGTTTGCAAACATACTTGGTCGGGTTATGTTATTACCGCACTAGAACAATAACGTAATGAAAAAGCACGCGTGTTTAATATCCTGGATTATGAGCCTAATAGCAGTACAATAATACCTACGTTACGAGCAAGTGTGTTGAAAAATTAGTTACTGATACCGCAGGGTATGCATGTGTCCATGATAACAAATAACTTTATCTATGGGACTCGTATCCATATCTTGAAACAAAACCGGCCAAGTGCGAGTCGGACTCGCGCGCAAAGGGTTCCGTACCATTATCAATTTATTATTAAAAAATACAGTTAAATCAACCTACCTCAAAAACTATAGGAGATAATTTGATCAAACCAAAAATCGTTGAAAGAGTTTATTAATGTGCATAACATATATTTTTTTTTGAATTTTATATCGCGTAGTTCAAAAAATAGAGGGGGGGGGACACATTTTTCAGACTTTGAGAGCTGATATCTCGAAAACGATTTGCTTAAATAAAAATTAGATTTATAAACCTTCATATCATTTTCAAAGACCTTTCTATTAATACCCCAAACGCTTATATACAACTAAAAAAAAATTTCCATGCCTCAGTTACATGTATGGAGGGCCCCCACCCCAATGGTTTTTTTTACAATTTAGAATCATAATCCTGTAGCGGTTTATACAACACATATCCTTACCAAAGGCCATAGTCGGATTTTCATAGTAAGTCAGCCTTTAAATCAACCAGACTCTAGTATTTTTTTGTGAGTACCTCTTATAGTGAAGAATATTTCTGCTGAGTATCAACGTCCTATCGGTGACAGTTTTTGACTTATGATTTTTTTTAGTTTTTTCTTTAATGTGTTGTATCTCAGGATGTATAAAAGCGAATTGCTTCAAATTTTGAAATAATGTTCTTTATTTAGATATGCATCGAATTTAAAATAATGAATATCGATTGTCGTATAAAAAAAAGAAAAAAAAAGACCAAAAAATTTTTCATATTTTTTTTTGTGTACCTATGAAGTAGTGACACCTCTATTTTCTTTTTCTAATTATAGACCATACATTGGCCTACTAGTTGCCTAAGTATCAACGGTACTTCTTACCAAAAATCGGCAATATGTGTGGTCAAGTTCTGCATTCAATCGGTGTTTTTCAATGTAGTATACAAACTCTTCATTTATATTTGAGTTTTCTTATCAGGTTATCTTATTTAAGAGTAAATGCTAATGACAACTTAATGTCATCATGATGCAAGCTGTTTATTTCATTATTAATCGGCCGTTTACCATTTCAACTAGCGTATATAGTAATATATTCAAGAAATATATTATTTTTAATGAATATCTCATAAATAATATCGAATTACGCTAGTTAAAATAATAAACGGCCGATTAATAATGAAATAAACAGCTTGCATCATGATGACATTAAGTTGTCATTAGCATTTACTCTTAAATAAGATAACCTGATAAGAAAACTCAAATATAAATGAAGAGTTTGTATACTATATTGAAAAACACCGATTGAATGCAGAACTTGACCACACATATTGCCGATTTTTGGTAAGAAGTACCGCTTGGAAAATTTTGATACTTAGGCAACTAGTAGGCCAATGTATGGTCTATAATTAGAAAAAGAAAATAGAGGTGTCACTACTTCATAGGTACACAAAAAAAAATATGAAAAATTTTTTGGTCTTTTTTTTTCTTTTTTTTATACGACAATCGATATTCATTTTTTTAAATTCGATGCATATCTAAATAAAGAACATTATTTCAAAATTTGAAGCAATTCGCTTTTATACATCCTGAGATACAACACATTAAAGAAAAAACTAAAAAAAATCATAAGTCAAAAACTGTCACCGATAGGACGTTGATACTCAGCAGAAATATTCTTCACCATAAGAGGTACTCACAAAAAAATACTAGAGTCTGGTTGATTTAAAGGCTGACTTACTATGAAAATCCGACTATGGCCTTTCGTTACTGTAGCATGTATAGTTTCCGAGTAAATCAGCTGTGACAGACGGACAGACGGACAGACGGACAGACGGACATGACGAATCTATAAGGGTTCCGTTTTTGCCATTTTGGCTACGGAACCCTAAAAAACGCATTTCCATAGAAGGCGGCCCACCGGCTGATCAAAATTTCATGGAAAGTGTTTTTTTTTCGAGATTTCGTTATGAGTTCCATAAAGAAAATTGTTCGTTATCATGACATGAACACATGCTTACCCTAAGGTATCGGTAACTAATTTGAAAACACCCTGTATATGGACACATTAGAGGTGTATTTATTCATTTATTTTAGAGGACGCCTTGTGCCCACTTCAATACATGACGCTTAAGGAGTTCCTATATTAAATTATATGGAAATAACCCCCTATTTAAAAGCAATTGTGATTGGTCCGTCAAAGTTTTGATTGGCTATTTTCTATTTGAATTTGTCAAAGTTGTTGCCCGGACATAACATGCGGTATTATAAAAAGCGGCATAATTGCACTATGGTTTATGAGGGATTTTGAGCTAGAGTTATACGTCCCATGTTTATATAAATAGTCGCAGTTCCGCTCATAAGTACCGCGTATTGTTATAAGTGACAGAGATAACAAATACCTACGGTATCGAATTCGTTAAACTCACGGCACAAGCTCATGGTAACTTAAATATATGCTTATATCTCTACCCCAATATTAAGTATACGCTTCTACGAGTATGTTACATTCTTGTGTAGTTAAATCTAGACTAAGTGACAATGTTCAAATTTCAATCGGATGAACGTGCTACATAGAACCTTGTCATATTGAAGAAGCGATATACTCATAGTGTTTCAAACGTTGTGGCTTGTGTATAACGAGGGCGTGCCGTTTACGAGGGTCACTATCGGTGGCCGACCGCGGCATCTGTTTACGGCCTAGGCCGTAAACACATGCCTCTTGTCATCAGTTTCCTTAGAGTCGACCGTTTAAGACGACCAGCGGCTACCGCGAACTACGAAATCTGCATACCTATTTCGGGGATTTTTCTCTGTCCCTGTAATGACGCCTTCGTTGGAATGACAGACAAATCCCCGAAATTTACACACTTCGCCTCGGTAGCAGGCCAGCTTATGATCTGGTATGACCTTCCTCATAGTCTTCTCCCTGCAACCGAGGGATCCAACGTATCCTCCTGTTTTTGATGGATCAGCAACGTACAATGGACTTCTCTGGCGTGCCATGCGTCCTTAACTCCTTAGACTACTTTAACACGACTTTTGAAGGTCTAAACTCTAACCCCCTTATTCGTGAACGTCTCCTAAGTTCACAAGCCGCAAACCATTGTTTGTCTCTTTCGTTCTGATAAACATATTGAGAAGACCGAAAGGGACAACCAATACTTAGCGGCTTGCTAAGTATGTAAACGTTTATGAATAGTTAGGGGAGTAAATTATTTGCTTCCTTACTATTACGGACTCGGACCAAAAATGTGTAGGAACTCTAGTTATATCGAGTCTCCAGCTAACCATGGTTTGCCTGAAAGTTGGACTCTCTCTCAAACTGAATAAATCGAGACCTGGTTTATAGCCTTCGGAACTATCTCCTCAAATACCCTGTGCCAAGCGCAACCGCGCCGTAAAAACTAAACACCCGCACTTAACAACAATTATTCTTTCCTGTTCCTTCTCTGAAGATTCTATGGTTCTTATACCGGCTACGATTTAAACCAGCTCCCGTAGCACAAGTTTTTTTTTAATACAGGTTATTTCATGTCCCACTGCTGGGCAAACTGCTCTCTTCCTCCAATCGTCCCTATCAAGTGTCAGTACCCTCCATTTCCTGTTATAGTTACGCGTCCATGTCGTCTCGCCATTTCCTCTTTGGTCTGACTCTGGCCTATTCGAAAATCGAAATTCGGAAATTTCGAGAATTTTTCTCTGTCACTCAAACGAAGGCGTCATTAGAGTGAAAGAGACAAATCCTCGAAATTTACGAATTTCGTTTTTCGCGGTAGGGCCGCTGCTCCGGTAGCCATCCTGTGGCTTCCAGTCAGTTAGGATTTTAGCCCAAAGCTCTGGCCCTGCTACAATAAAGCCCACAAGAATTACGCGACAGTATAATATATCGCGCGTGACTCGCGTGAGACATAGGTACCTGTCCCAGTCCACCTGCATTCATTAAACAATGACGGCTAGTCTAAATATCTCACCCTTGAGATACTTATCTGAATTTTAACTTTTGTGTGACATATTTAGTAGCTATAAATACCCTGAGATATTCGTCGGCTGACAACCAAAGCTCACTATAAAACTATCACTAGGTACTCTTAGCAACGTCGTTATAACAAGTAGGTATTTGTTACTTAGTAAGTTTTGTTCGTTAACTGACGTTGTCGAATCACTTAGGCTTGGGGCACATTGACCTAAGAACTACTCGACACCACAGAAACTTTTGTTAGGGTTATGTGGTAGGTTTTTTTATACCTCGCGATGCGGATCGTCGGAAACTATCTCTGTCACTTCAAACACTCCTTAATTAGTGTAACAGGGATAGTTGCTCGAAAAGTCATGTGAAGTCGACCGTTTAAAAATGTATCAAAGCATTCAACATGCAACTTGTATTTGTTAATTAGCAGTTCCGCTGTAAACAGATTCCATTATTCCAATTGTGGCGTCGTTATTTATGAATAACCACCCGCGGCCGGCGTCCAATTAAATGAAATTAGTGATTCGCTAGACGTACACAGAAAGCTTTGATATACATGGTGTTTTTAAATATATAGAGAAGAAACGCTAATATATGTTTACATTAATTTTAGCATTGCAAAATCAAAAAATGAAGATAATCGATTTTGATATTGAATATTTATATAGTTTTTTTTTATAATGAAAATATAAAGTTTCTCAGTTATAAGAAACGTTTAAATTGTTTTTTTAGTACAGATGGTGCCTTTTTTAGGCTCTAGTGCGAGAGGTGTGTCATTTTACGTCAGGTCCAAAACTTCGGAGGGCCATCTGTACTAAAAAACGTCGTACGAGACACGTGCAAAAACGAAATTCGTAACTCGTGTCGATTTAAAACAATGAGTCGTGTTTTAAAACATCGCCACTCGTTTCAAATTTCATATTTTTCGCACTTGTGTCGTAATGTACTATTTTATATATAGTAGAATATTTATATAGTTACCTCAAAATCATTTTTATTTTTTTTTATAATGAAAATATAAAGTTTCTAAGTTATCAAAAACATTTATATTGCTTTTCTCATTTCTTAAGCTAAAAGAGAATAAATATAAGTGAATTATATTTTTACTTATAGTGTAAATAAAAAAGGGGGAAAATTAAGAATCTTCTGGTTCCGACGTGACTAAAACTCGTGGCCTTTGTGATTCCACTACATCTCTGCTCTTCCGACCAAGCTACAAAGGCAGTTTTTCTTTATTTCAAAAATTTCAAACATTCCAGAATTAACCTTAATTTGCAGATGTTTCTGCTTTCTACAATATTAATATGATATTTTTGTTCAGTTTCGACATCTTGGTCAATTAGCTATATTTATAGCAGTTATAATCTGATAATGCATCTTTTTATAAAGACATTGACTTTGAAATTAGGGTATAATTATACTTTCCCTCTGGCTTGTTTGACTATCGGTTTGCTTATGTAGTAAATGACACGGTGTAATTTTGTGTGTTCAAGAAATTTATTTCTCTTTTCATTTTTCAATCATAATCAACATTACAAATTGCTCGTACCACCAATTGAAATAAAATGAGATATCTATTTATACTGATTTTTGTTTGAGATTAAGTTTTTTGCATTAGGGATCGTAAAGCAGTCAGTAATAATATTTAAAGTTATTGAAATTCATCAACAACACGTTGTATACGTCAGTTACGTTATTTTAGAAATCAGTGCATCGCTGCCGCAGATAAATTGTACGTTTACCGCAAAATGTTTTAATATTAAAAGCTCCCGTATTTCTGACCATTTCAATATCTGCCCGATGTATAATTGTGCTCTATGAATATTCTCTTTGATATTCTAAATAACGCATTAAATTTATTCAACGATTAATTTTGCTAATAAATAATATATTAATATTAATTTTAATGAGAATCTGAATGGAAAGGTACTGTCAACAGCAGAGATTATGTAGGTACACCTACGTAAAATTATCTTAGGTACTGTATTTAAATAGATATAGGTGTTACTTTGTATTTTTCGCACAAAAATAATCAAGATCCGATCATAAATACCCACACGGAATAGAACAGAATGCATTTACGGAACAGCAACATTTTTTTTTTCTGAACATGCATTTGTAATCTAGATTACAAAGTACATAAGGTCAGTGCAACTAAGTCCAGCATATTTTATTTTGAAGGAAAGTCCGTCATATGCGTCTTATACTGTTCAATTAGGGTCGGAAATCAATTAGATGACGGATTTTCCTGATAAACGATCTTACCCGCATTGACCTTATACAAAACTAATATGAAAGAGTAATCGGATTTCTTTTTGCCCAACTGCTGAAAAGTCGTTCGAAATTCGACACGAGTATTTATTTTTAACGGATAAAACCGTTTTGATTCAAAGATATCTGACATTTTGTTTCTAGATTCATAATAAAATTATCGAGTAGCTGCACTGCATCGGAAAACGGCCTTGAAATGCAACCCAGTTTTGGGCATGTGAAGTAGGCCAAAGTTCGGCCCGGGATGTTGGCCAAGGCAGTCGATCCTGGGCGCCAACTTGCCAAGGACAAGCCGGGTGTCACAGAGATAGTTGCTTAGAGTGTCCGATATCCGCGTTGGACCTTCGGGTAGTCGTACCATGAGTAAAGTTGGCAAGTAACATTTATCCGAGCGATAGTAGAAAAACTAAAAAATTTTAAAAAAATACGGCTGACTATCTATTGACACTCAGGTCTTTGACACGTCGTAAAAGACGTTCGTACAGATGTAGTGCAAAATCCTTTCTCTTCGGCTTTTCACGGAAACGCCCGAATTAATCTGCCTGATTCAATTAGCTTCAGTGCAATATATACTGAAGTTTATTGTAACAGCAATATGAATTCGGATGTTTCCGTGAAAAGCCGAAGAGAAAGGATTTTGCAATACATCTCTAGATTACTGACCGGAAAAAAATACGAACGGAAAATTTACTTCGAAGAAATATTGAGTTCGGAGAAATTATCTAACTCATCATAATTGTTACTAAAATAATGAACTCAAGGTTTAAGGTTTTAAGTTAGTGATAAAACAAACTTGTTTTCTAAAAGTGATTGTTTATGAAGTAATGCAAGGTTTTAAGCATGTTTACAATTTTTTCGTTTTTATACGTTTCGGAATACCATCAACCATCAAGTTCATCACGCTCGCTCCAATACATAAGTCCGAGCATGATAGACTGCTTTACAAATGCAGTAATTAATAATTATGTACGCGAAATGTAAACCTTACTTGTCAATTCATGGTACGGCTACGTGGCAGAATACAATGCCTTGTAGGTCGCTAGAATATATGTTTTATTTGGTAAATGTTTTGATTTATTTTTGAAGTAGGGAGGTAGAGTAATGTAATGATATGTAGTAAATGTTATTGGTGTAAGCCGTTCTAGTGTACTACATAAATAAATAAATACATTAGACAAGTTTTTATTGATAATTAATTTCAAAATAAATCACATTAATACTTATTTTCAATCCACTTCGTAAGCTTCGTCAGGTAGGTTCAAAAATAGATCCGCCACAAGCTTAGTCACACTACAATCAATGATAAAATCCGCCACAGGCTTCGTAAATATCACATTAAACACATCCACTACATACAATCACAAACTAATGGTAAGTGGCAAAGATTTCGATTGAAAACTACCCGTATTAAGTTGACAATTCATACATTTGGGACACGTCCAAGTGAGGTTCATGGTTTGGTTGGAACTTGGATCAAATCCAGGACCCGCGGGCCCAAGGTTAACGTCTAGATCCAGAATTTGGGCTAACGATGGTATATTCTAGTATACATAAACCTTGCACATATAACCGTCGCAATGCATCTATTTGGAACAACTTGTTTGTTTGACCTTCATGTCTTGGAACCTATCCAGGTTCACCCAATGACCTATATCTGTCTAGACACAGCGGCAGCTAAAACACACTTGAAACTATCCCACGAGATTACTTCATACGTATTAAGTAACAGCGTGGGAATGAATGAATTCTAAGTACGTAAGAACACCTGGTTATGTCATGTTTCGATTAAAATCGAGTTAGTTCCAACGACTACAAAAAATACACATTATTTACAGTGCTAGTACAGACCATCAGGCGTGTTCAGATATTTTTGAGCGCTCCGGACGCCACGATATATCTGATGGCGAATTCCACTGCTTCTCGTTTTATAATAGGCACCGTCGCTATAATTTACATCGTAGCGAATAAAGTAGTCATAAACATCAAAACACGACTCATTATCAAGCGTTACGGTAACTTGTTAATCATGTAAATATTCCGATATAACGACACTCTACTACACTACTATACGGGACTATATATTTTCTATTCATCTATATCCTGAATTGAAAATGAAAACAAACCAAAAGTCGTTGGAAGCTCGAAAAGCTACGTTTTAATCCAGCCAGCGTCAAATATACGGACAAATAGTACAAATACCCGAACAAAAACTCCGATTGAATCCTTTTATTTAATTTCGTTGTTTTCGTTTGTACTGGCATTTGTTTCCATTTGTTTGTCATACACCGTCCTATTAAACGAATCATGTGTCAAGGGATCTCTTCTATTACAGAATACATAAAAAAATGACAGTTTTATTTGATTGTAATAGTTGCTGGTTTACATACACACTGTCACGCACTCTCTCTCTCTCACACACACACACACACAAACACACACATATCATCGTCAGCCTATTTCAATGCACTGCTGGACGTAGGCCTCTACTATTAACTATGCGAATGGACGCATTGTGAGTGAGGTAAATCCCAATTTGCCAATCGACACTCTGGGCAAGCGGTTTGGCGATTGCCGTAGTGGAAACTTCGTTGATAGAAGATTGATGATGGGCAGCAGCGTCTTCAGCAACACATTACTGCGATCGAAAATCCGCTTGCTCAGCGTGGCGATTATGGGCAATTACCTTCTAATGCTTACGCATAGTTTATAGGAGAGGCCTACGTCCAGCTGTGGACTGAGATAGATGATGTGATGTGTGGCATTTATCAAGTCAAGATAGTGCTTTTGAGTGATACAATACAAATGTCGAAATACACGAAATACAATATTTTTATAAGTTAACTGAGGTAGTGGAAGGAAAACTTCCTGAGGGAATCGACTTACTACAAAATCTACAAATAAAGCCAGGGATCGTTGGTTCGAGTTCCGGTGGTCTAACGAGGTTCCCGGAACTGTATGAAATATCCTTTGATGTTTGGGTCATTGTAGAAAATATGTAAGTAGGTAACTTTTGATGCCTCTAAAATTTCCTCCGTTTCGTTATAAAAATTCGTATTTATTTTTCATATCTTCCTCATATCAAGTAGATTTTCCTTGAACGATAAAAATGCCGACTTCTCACACATGCCTAATACTACGTTTTTCTAGTATACGAATAGGCGAGCAAAATCGTAAAACAGCAGTAGTAATGATAATTTCCACTAGATAAGATCTGCATAAAGATAAATACTCTAATCTCAACCTTAAAACAAAGAAGTTAAGGGTCATGTAAAGCGAATGTGTATTTTGGTTAAAGTTTTCCGTCATTCACACTGTTCACGCACTGGTTATAGCACATGAGTAAAGACTTGCGGTAGAGTGACAGTTTTATGAAACGATACTGTGGTTCGATTTCACCAAACTTTTATTTGAAGAATAACGCTTTCTCTCGGATAGTAATTAATGTCAAGACTAGAATATTGACATTAGTATCTAAAAGTAAGCATTTTTCTTCGACTAAAAGTGGGTTAAATCAACTCAAAGTAAAATGTGTACTATTAGCTACAAGTACTTGGGCAAAACTTAAATTCATTCATTGTTGCCTGTCGGTGCATTTTTGCACCCTGATGTACAGTTATTCAAGTTTTTTTCGTTTATTATGATGATGTTTTTTTTCTTTTCCCTTAGAGTCCGTGTAGAAAGCAAATTACATCTGTCGTCTTGTCTATTTCATGACTTGCATAACATTTTTGTAGTTTTTAATTATTTCATGTCCTTTAATAGCAGTGATGCGACATAAACTAACTCTACCAAAATTCATAAAAATCGTTTCAGCTATTTAAGCATAAAAACAGAGCTACTTTCACATTAATGTGTTAGTAGGGATTGATCATCGGTGTTATCCCAGAACAATAACGTCGGTTGAACATGTAACTCTGTCAGTTTCCTTACTCCTGCAGTTGTACTGTGAGGTTTAGTAGGTCAGGTCGGTACATACTATGTTGTTACTCACTGAGCGGAGAATTGGTTTATTTACAAAATAAGTGCTTTCGCGTGTCATGATTCTGACGAGTGCAAGATTGACCCCAACTCTTCCCGTGGATGACTAAGGGATGAAGTGTCACTGACCACACATTTTTTGAAGATTGATGATGGGCAGCAGCATCATCATAGTAGACATACTAACTGTGATCGCCAACCCGTTTGCCCAGTGTGGCGATTATGGGCTCGTACCCATCTCCGTACTCGCAGTAGTGTGTCGAGGATGAAGATGCGGCTGCCCATCATCAATATTCTATCAACGAAGTGTCCACTACGACGATCGCCAAACCGCTTGCCCAGAGTGTCGATTAGCATTTACCTCACAATGCGTCCATTCGCATAGGTAATAGGAGAGGTCTACGTCCAGTAGTGGACTGAAATAGGCTGATGATGTGTGCAAGGTTGAACAACCTTATCAGCTTATCACCAAGATATCGCGAAAAAAAAATCTTAATTATGAGTTAACTGGGTCAAAATTCTTTTCGTTGTCTTACTTTGTGTCCCTAAAAAACGTGACACAATTGTGATTTTTGTATGAGATGATGTTTTGTTTCCAATTTTTGATGTATGGATAGTCTAGCGTGAAAATAAATACAAGTGCACCGGATTGTTTTATGTACCGAGTCGAAACAGCAACTAGAAGCATGACAGAGTGGTATGAAACAAGACTACGAAAATAATTTTGACCTAACTATCAATTAAGGCTCAAATTAGAAGATTTTTTTCCGCAATTTCTTGCTTGTCTCAATAGTGAAAGTTGCTCACTGTGACCGTCCACGTCCCTAGAACTCTGTTCGCTCTTGATTCACGCCACCTCATAGGGTACTATCCTGTAAAGGGTGAACTGGGATGATTCCGAAAGTCGAAACACGCCGGATAAATTCGAAAGGAGACACTTAAAACGATGTAATTACGAGTGGTCAATGATAGGTCATTGAGTGTTATACTCAATATTATTATGTTTAACACTTAAACACAGTGCAGATATACTTGTATTAGGGCTTGTACAGATTGAGCTAAATTGTCTATGATTAATCCAGTTCCGAACCTGCGACACATCCGCAGTATACAGACATGTTGGAATTAGACCATTAACGTGGACTAATTGCTAAGTCTAATCTAGGTCGGTGAACTATGGGACGATTAAGTGGTTAATACATGTCAAATTACTATAAATCTTGTCAAGCATTTCCACTTGATATTATTGAATCTTTTAGTTACTCTCATTAAGAGATCATAATATTTACTCCTGCGGATTCAGGTAATATAAAAACTACACACAGTATGTTGTTGTTGTTGTATTCTGGCCATTTTTTCCGCAACTCGACATCAAACGTACCTATTTTGCGTGGTCCCAACGCTGGCCCAGTAATTGTTGGGGACTTCACATAGTATAAAAATAGGTCAAATTACCTAATAAACCTCTGTAGATGGCAGCATCCGCCCTCTCGCTATAGCAGAAAACCGAAAGGTAATCGGATGAAGGTGCATGCATGTATTGCTTGCCCTTAGAGCATGGTCAAAGGCGCTTAGCCTTCTAAGAGATTGCATATAGGTACCCGAGAAATGTGGCCGAGTTGAAAGAAATTAACTCACTTTGCTTTATGCCGCGGCCACGAGATTGGTCTAAGGCGACCGGCTTAGCGGAAAACCATACGTGCGAGAGGGAGTATCCAAATCAGCATCCCGCTCCAATTCATGGATTCGCTCGCCGCTGACTAATGTCGTGGCCGGGCCATTAGGGTTTAAAGTTTTTCACACAAAATACTTTGGAAACCTATGCGTTACAATAATGACCCGTGAATGCATACGTTTGTATACGTATACGTAGGTGTCGTAAATGCATGTTTATGTTGTATGGATGCATGGATAATTGGCTTAACCGATACAATACTCTAATCTGATGCAGTTTACTGCAAATGGATCGAGGTGTTCTACTAACCTAGTAACCAATTCTAAAAGCGCCTAACACTCTAGGACTTTCGTACTCTAATAATAATATGTATACGATTTTGGTCCTTATGTCTTTGACGTACGTTCCGAAATGTATACATATTATTAGACGTGATTGTACCACATGCTACTTCAGAAGTGGAAGGCAGTACTGCACCGACCTTACTCCAGTCTGGGTGGCCTTAGACTTGTACTTAGTTGTAGTTCCAAGGAAAATGAAACAATTACCGGGTAGGTACACATTTATTTTGTAACCGAGGAAGTCTTAAGAAGTAGGTTAAAACGCGCTTAGTGTTGTTCAGCTACTAGTTGTACTTATTTTTGTGCTGGGGGCGTTCCTTATTATTTTCTTTACAATTTCGTAGTAAACTAGGAACCTTTATAGTTTCGCCATGTCCGTCTGTCTGTCGGTCTGTCCGTAGGATAGCCCAGTGCAGAAAATTACAATTTAGTATAGGATGTTACATAATATTCACACCGACAAAGTAATAATAATTGTTTATTAAATACAGTACATAAGTATTTAGCTATTAAAGACTAGGAGAAATTATTAGTGAATAATTGTTTACAATTGCTTGAATTAAGAGATCCTATGTTTAAAATAAATCAGTATATTTTTTGTTTTTTCTGTCAAGAAGGTTTTTGGTGTACATCAGTATGTCTTATGTATCGTTCGCAGCTCTAAAACAAGTTAGTGTTTTACAAAGTTCACGTTAGTAAGTACATTGTAACTATTAAAGCTAGATTTCTACTAACACTCCAGTAATTACTGTTACACCCGTGCTGCGACTGCTACCCCAGCGCAAGGTTGGCGCGTTGCCAAACGGCAATTAACCTTGCAAACCCCATGACAAGCTCACATCTGCTGACCTCGCTACAGGCACCTACAGGATGAAATGCAAGTTCGTGTCTCTCCAACAGATCTGCAGTGCAAGACAGAATATATCAGTAGGCGGATCAAAATTCTTTTTGTTGTCTTATTTTGTGTCCCTAAAAAACGTGACGCTGTGGTGATTTTTGTATGAGATGATGTCTTGTTTTCAATTTCTGATGTATGGATTAAAATCTGGCGTGAAAAGAAATACAGGTGCACTGATTTTCTTTTTATATACTGAGTCGAAACAGCAACTAAAAGCGTGACAGAGTGGTATGAAACAAGACAACGAAAAGAATTTTGACCCAGGCCTAGCGAAGATCATCATCATCATTTCAGCTATAAGACGTCCACTGCTGAACATAAGCCGCCCCTTTGGATTCCACATACACCGCTTAGCAACATACAACGCGTATGTGCAACCTTGAAAACGTGCAAAATAACTGTGTTTTCGGGTTTGTATAGTAGGTTTCAGATACGAGAATTTTACAAAGTAATGTGCAGTAAATAACCCATTTTTTTGCTACTATATTTTCAAGTTTATTTCCTTCATGCGGTATAAATCGGATGCCAAAATCGAATCGCAAAAAGATCCCATCTCGGGCATCCAGTTTGCGTTGGTACTCAAGATATGAGATGACTTCATGTGTCGAGGTCAAACTACACTGGTCTACCCACAATGAAAATTTGTCAAGGTCTCCCGTGACCTTGGCAAAGTTGGCACGTTATGTGAACTAGTTTCCCGTTCCAATAAATAAGTTACCAGGGATAAGTACGACAGCGAAACTACAGTAACTATAGTTGACGATTTCTACGAATGAACATTTGACAGTTTAGAAATGAGCCTTATATATAATTATGACGCTAAGACTATGACAGGAGTCTAAAATACATATAAACAAATAAATAAACATTTTGCCAGTGAAATCTAAAAATCTAAACAGATTAGAATTTAGAATGTTGGGCTCCTAAATAAGTTTGTACGATTAATAATCTGGCAAACCGAATATGACAACAACAGTAGGAATAAAAAACTGTTTGAATCTCTTTCTTGTTACCTAATTAATAACATTAGCGGAAGAATCTAACACGCGACGAACGATTGTCAGGAATTGTCATGCATGCAGCCTATGAAGAGCAAATTCGATCCACAAGATACTTCGATCGATCGATCCGCAAGTGTTTCGCGGTAGCGGTAGCTGTCAAAAGCCTTCGAATTTACTAAGGGCTTGTCCATTAATCACGTCATACTGTATAAGGGGAGGGGAGGTCAAGAAAAAATCACCAATTATCACCATAGGGGAGGGGGGTCATCGGACAAATAACGTGTAATTTTTTGTCACTCTCTGCTGATCAGCATACTTTTTTTAAAACATAACCTGATATCAAATCCTGAACTGAGTTTTAAAACTACGGGAACATTTGCCTCGTATTTGGCAAAAAAGTTTTAGTTCCATCACGTGTGCTTAATAAAGTACGTAAAATGAAGTGTTGTTAAAAGGACTACTTAAGTTGGCAAAAAATTACACGTCATATTGACTAGGGGGTCCTGAAAATATCACCAAGTATCACCACAGGGGGTGGGGGTTTCTAAACTAGGCCAAAATCGTATGACGTGAATAATGAACAAGCCCTAATTTCGATTTTCGCGGTAGCCTCCCAGAATAACTTTTCTTTCATTAGACGCTGCATGCATGAATATTTGAGCTGGCAACCACGGAGATCAATCCTGTATTGAATCAGATCGGTAATGCCGCCTCGGTCTAGTTTGGCATGCATTCGTTACCATAATAATCGGGTCACATACATTATTTATGAACGAGGTAATACTAGAATCGTGAATACGTCGTTAGGCCGAATTGTGTTTTATGATGATTGAGGGTTGAGAAGAGTTGGCACCGTTGTAAGAATGTACGAGTAATATATTGATATCTTTAGGTTTCGTATTTCCAACAATGAATGAAAAAGTTATATAAATATAACAAGATTGGTCAACTGTATCGACAGAATAGATGAAACCTCTGTAAAGTTTTGTAAAGATGTAATGGTTTTTTAACGAAATGAAAACTTATAAGTTATTCTTATTTATATGAATTGATAATAAACTAGGAATACAATATCATTATTGAGTTCTGTAAGTTCGTCTGAAACATATTATTTTAATATTTACGACTAATTTAAAATGATCAAAAGTGAATTTAAAAACGTACGGTTCATCCTAGAAGCCTACTCCGGAAGCCTACTTCTACACAAAAAATACACTAAGTCATATAGGTATAATCTTCTAAATACCTTACTGAGAGTACTTTCCAATTCACGTATGACCTAAAACCAACTACATTAATACCTGACTACTTCTACCTAGCCTCTACCTCTATACGAAGCAATATAAAGAGAATACCAAATGTAATAACTTCGGCTACAGTGTTCCCAGTAATGCCCGAGCATACACTACAATATCTAATGAACTGTAAGCTCCTGTAAAATAATAACGCCATATTGTTCCATGCTTAAGAGCTCCCTATGGCTCTAGGTGGCTCGACTTTGTTCATAATTAAACATTAAACAGTATGCCGAGAACACCTGAGGGTCAATTCAGCTGAGTCTAAAACCTAGTATGTCTTCAGACTTCTAGGCACACGGTCGGACTTGTATTTCTTGTCGAATATCTCTATCTCATTGTTGTCAGTTGTAAGGACGGAGCTATAAGAAGGAATGAGATAGTGATATTCATCTCTCATTCCTTAGTGTGTAGGGACAGCCCTATTACGTAAAACTCACAGGTGTAATCCCAGCCTTAGTATTAGCTACTATATACCTATGTAAAAAGTTACAGGTATCGGGCCTCTAGGAGTGACGAACCGTAACAAATATAGGGTTATCCGATTAAGTGCTCATTCAGGATCGATAAAGTATATTTATTTACTGATAATATACTAGTTTTGTATGGAGCTGGACGGTGGTTTACATGGTAAGCATATAGTTCAAACAAAATAAAAAAAAATCGCGAATATTGTGTTCTTAAATAGACTTAAATGCATCCGTCATTTTTGTTATAGGTACACAGTATACTTTTTTTAATTCACAAATTAAAAATATTCTACTACAAATATTACGTAATCTCTCTCATTTTTACCATCAGACTTCGTTACGCCTAAAGATAATATAAATTGCCATCCATTTTATTATTAGGGACGAAAAACCGAAAAGTCAATTTCTACCTTTCTTGGGCAATAACAATAACCATCAGTCTAGATAGACGGCTAGACTAAAAAGTGTTATCGCCGCTTCGAATACCTTTTATCAGGTAATTGCATTTTAGCTTCGGCCATCTTGGAAAATATCGTCTCGCTGACGACTGTACAGAACAAATTACTTTCCTACCAAATAGTTTATTCAGTTCAGAATATAACTGTATTTTCCATGAATTTTGGTCTTTATTTCTTAATTGGTGTACCTGCCTGGAATTGGACTTGTTTGGAGAGAGTTTCAAGCTAATATTCGAAATGAAATAATCGTTTGATTTTGCCTTTAAAAGCTACCTTAGAGAGAGTATAATTTTCATAATTTTGATAGAAAATTGGCCAGGCAGCAATTGGCCAGTATTTACACATAATAGGATCAAAGATAGAGGCCTTTGGCCAGCAGTGAAATACCCTTATAATTTATATGTGGTAGTACGAGTCTTCCTAGGTGGAATTTCACTTACTGGCCAAAGCAATAGGTACGAATCAATTTTGCCAACCCACGTATGTCTAGTTAGTTCAAGTAGGTTTAAACTATTCGTCAGCTGAAAATAAAAAATAAAGAAAAACCTGGAAACTTGCATTATTTCATAATCACGCACTTGGTTTTATCACCAACTTAAAACCTAAAACCTGAAGTTCACGTACATGTTTTGTTAAAATTATTGATATACATAAAAATATATCTGCTAACGTATTTCACGATATGTGTCAAAGACGTCAACTGCTATAAAAAGTCAGCCATATTTGTTTACCTTATTTAGTTTCAACTGACGAATGGTGTACAATTGCACATGTACATTATTATTTATACAGAATTTACATCATCAGCCTGTCTCAGTCCACTGCTGGACGTAGGCCTCTCCTACTTTTTTTTTTTTTACTAACTATGCGTATACACGCATTAGGAGATAAATGCCCATAATCACATGCGGATTGGCGATCGCAGTAATGTGTCCACTATGATGACGCTGCTGCCCGTCATCAATCAAATTAAAGAATGGTCAGTGACACTTCTATTAGTCCTCCTTAGTCGACTTTTACGACTCCCGCGGGAAGAGTTGGGGTGGTGACAAATGTATTCTGACTGCTGTCACCACACGGCACGGCACAGAATTTACTATCAATTAATTGGCAAACGAGTTGTACCAGGGTCCCATAACTTGGAGGAGGCAGGGAGCGAAGCAATAATCCGCGAATGAATAATGCGGCCATGGCTGTCTGGGACGCGTTGCATAAATTATGCCACCGATCGCACTGAAACGGTTTATGGTTCTCCGATGGTCTAATGTTTCATTTTGCTCCCCAAATATGGAAATGCACGTGACTCGTCTACCTACGAATACTACCAATATTAAAATTGGGGTATGTCTGCCTGGTTTACGTTACGTACTGCTAAAGTAAACAATTTTATAATTTCAGTATTTTAGATTCTTTGGGTGAAGTCATGCACTCTTACTAATAAACAAATATTGATAAGACGGAAAGAGACAAACAATACTTATAAGCTTGCTAAGTTTTAGATGCTCTTGAATAAGGGGGATAGAATAGATTTTTTTCCGGAAAACTGTGTAGTGTTACACAAACGGAGTCGTGGGCAACAGTTAGTCTCAAATTAATGTTTGTGTTTAACCTTCGAAGAGCAATGCCCAACATTGAAGCATCTCGTACATTTGATGGTCCTGAAAATACTACTTACTTACACAAGAAAATATTTTAAATATAAAATATAAAAAGATGCTGCAGAGTGGTATTTTCTACTAAAGAATAATAATCTTGCCTTGAAAAGGGCATACTCGCGGATTGATTTTATCTCAATACATCCCGCTTGTATCCACATCAAAACCAGGCACATAAAATGTCTCTTTAACTACGAACTTGGTAAACATAACATAACCTTATTTATAAACAAACTAAGGCAGACCAAGTCGTAGCACGTAGCCAATAATCTCTGAATAATTTAACACACCAATCGTCCTGAAAGCGGTTTGCGTATCCCGGAATCGAAGCTATAATGCTTAATTTGTTCCCTTGTGCGGAAAAGTGCGTGCTGACAAACCCGGCCATCCAATTACGCAAAGTGGGCATGCGCCGGCAATACATCTGCAACTAGGGTTGCCAAACCTGAAAATTGTTACTATATAAATTGGTAAAATAGCATAAATTACTAACGATTTTTTTTTAATTCTTTACCTCAAACTGAAAAAAGACAGTTATTATTTGATTTCGATTGTTATTAGCTGTGTGACAGCAGTAAGAATACATTTGTCACCATCCCAACTCTTCCCGCGGGTGTCGTAAGAGTCTACTAAGGAAGTAAGGAATTTAATTGTCACTGGCCATTTTTTGACAGAAGATTGATGATCACTGGCCATTTTTTGACAGAAGATTGATGATGGGCAGCAGCGTCATCATAGTGGACATATTACTGCGATCGCCAATCCACTTGCCTATTTATTACGCACAGCTAATAGGAGAGGCCTGCGTCCAGCAGTGGACTGATATGGCTAATGATGTGAATATTAATAATATTAAGATGACAATTTTGTTCCGTTTGGTATAGAGACTTTAGGTACATGGGGCCACAGCGCACCCAAATTGTTTGCCGAAATCACGAAAAATTTGGTTGACGTAACTAGACTATAAACGTTGCGATACAACGCGGAAATGCCGATATAATACCACAAGGGCCAATTCTAGATATAGCGTAAGTTAAATTTACGTGTACACATTTGTAAATAAACATCTATTTGTAAAAAAAGTTATATATTTCATTATAATCAATAAGTATTCCACTATATACAGTACAGAATGCTTGGCACATAAATATCTTCGACTAACATTTTCTCCTGAGCCCGATTGCCTGTAGATTATACGCAACGTTCTGACTTGCCATTGAGGCTATGCCAAATCTCTGCTATAATAACTTCTATTATAAGTTATAAGAAACATGAGGACTTTTATAATGATGTTAGGATTTCTGTCAAGATTTCTTTTCTACATGGCAACCCTGCCTGCGACGCAACTTTATCAGGAATTCGACTAATTTATCATGGGGTCGTGTGTGGTTGAGATTTATTTATTTCGATGTTTGCGATTTTGATAACTAGGGGAACGAGCGAGTTAGGCATGGAATGAAATGCAATAGTGCAAAATTGTATCCATTTTACCAAAGGTGGGAAAAAAGTTATCTATATACTTCTTTCGATTACATTGGTTTGTCGAATTTGGAGTATTGTAAAGGTATAAACCTTTATTGTATATTTCACATGACGGAGGGGGCTGGCATGATATTGAATTCAACTTTAAAATGCTTGCCGTCTCTATCATGTGTCAAGAAAAATCTAAATTTGGTGATCAGTTGAATGTAGACATGCTTCATGTAAACATCTATAATTGTATTGGTATACTATAGAAAAGAAGATTAATATAAAAGTATTAACGTGGAAGCAGTGTATTTTTATTTTTCTCTGAGGCTTTCACAGTATCTCTACGTGATGAAATCAGAAATTTAATGAGGAGATCCGTAGCGTAGACGAACAAAGGTCACCGACATAGCCAAGGAAAGGAACAGGCCTCTTCCAATGTTCAGCAGTGGACGTCTTATGGCTGAAATGATGATGATGATGATGTCGAATTCAAAGAATGTAATCTAATACTTTTTACGTAGTAGTACAAAATGGTATCCATAACTTGTCCTAGTCTGTGTCACTAAGGAAATTACCGCAAAATTATTTCAAGTTTAAATTAGAAAGATAATGTCTGCATTAACATTATTGAGACTTCAAAGACGGGATTAATCTTGCAATCGGGACTCAAGGTTTTCCCATGATTCTCTTTTTGAATATTCCCTTGGAGTTTAAAAACGTACATTTCCAGGAGTTAAATATAGCTGTGTCGCATTAAATTAATAACAGTCTGTATCATTAGTTATTTATAGGTGTTTGTAATTCTCCTTTCATGTGGCACACAGGAAAGGGGTGACATGTAGATACGAACAGGTCGTCCTCAGAATCGTTAAGGAAACAGCCTTGTCCTAATTTGTGCGAAGGCTGCAGTTGGTCACGACTTTTTGTTTAATTTTAGACTTTTACTTGGAATTAATGCGTTCTGTTAAAGGGATGTCTTCCTAAAATTGGGGGTTATTTGTTGATTAAGAAGGTCATAAGAAGAAAATAATATTTTATGCAACCCTTGTTTAAAAGAGGTCATGAAAGGTGAGTGGCGTGGATAACAATTTGAGGCGAAGCCGAAAATTGTTATTAAAAACGCCACGAGCATTTTTTGACTCCGTAAACAATGTTGCATACAATACTTTTTCTACGACCTTACACTTACTTTCAAATAAAATTGTAAATTTGAGAAATATTCTTAGTCAAACACATTTTTCATCAAGGTCGGGCGGGAGACGTCAAAATTAAAAAAGAAAGCTCCTCTATGGTTTATGATTCATCAGAAATGACATTTAAAATGAGGTTGGCAGCCATGTATTTCATTACGTCTTGTATACACGAGGTGTCTTAAAATCAAAAAACTCACTACGTGTATACCCGAATGCGTTTATAGGGAATAGACAATATGGATTTGTCTTGACATCTATAAGGTAGGGCTTAAAGGTGTGTTCACGACTCTGTAAAATGACAAAAGTACCTACAGGAGTAGAAAAAAAATATTATGTAAACCCTGGCCGATATTTGATTCTTATTTTTAGGGTTCCGTCGCCAAAATGGCAAAACGGAATCCTTATAGATTCGTCATGTCCGTCTGTCCGTCTGTCACAGCCGATTTACTCGGAAACTATAAATGCTACGGTGATGAAATTTGGTAAGCTTATGTGTTGTTTAGACCGCCACAAAATTATGATACTATATTGTAAAAAAAATAATTGGGGTTGGGGCCCTCCATACAAGTAACTGAGGGATAGAATTTTTTTTTAGATGTATATAAGCGTGTGAAATATCAATAGAAAGGTCTTTGAAAATGATATAAGGTTTATATATCACATTTTTATTTAAACGAACCGTTTTCGAGATATCTGCTGTCAAAGTCTGAAAAATGTGTCCCCCCCGCTCTATTTTTCAAACTACCCACGTAGTTATACAATTCGAAAAAAAATATTGTATGCATATTAGTAAACTCTATTTGATTAAATTATCTCTTATAGTTTTTGAGATAGGTTGATTTAACTGTATTTTTTAATGATAATGGTACGGAACCCTTCGCGCGCGAGTCCGACTCGCACTTGGCCGGTTTTTTTATCGTATATGATTGCAGAATAGCATTTTGCCTAGGCTTGCTGGAGACTAATGATTTTATCTCTTACACTCTTACCAAGCGCTAACAAGTGTAACAGAGAACGTGCTATCTGCCGGCCGTCCGGGTATCTCGCGATTGTATCGGGTGGCATTTATTTTGCTCCCGATACAAGTGACGAAGGTCATAGCGTTGCGCAAGCTTTACGCAACGCGGCATTATGTAACAGTAGCTACTGGGTGTTTAACAAACAATCGAATATAATTGAATTCAAACTTTCGTTAGACATAATAATTATAAATATAATTAAAGCCAGTAAAGCGAAGGTCGATAAAAAGCTGAAAAGTTACCTTGTCAGTTATATTATTTTAATAATTTAGAGCTATATTAGATGTTGTGCGTTAAGTAAGAAATTTATAAAATTAATATAAGAAGAGTAGAGACTGCACGATCCCCACAGTCAAACTGTGAAAACTGTTTTGTGGGACTTTGTTTTTATGTCACTGTATATTTTATATGTTAATAAATAAATAATAAACGGTTAAACTCACGTGTATTTAGTCGCTACGCGCGACTTGTTTCGGAGAGCCTACGCCAGAACGCATACACGTAGTAGCTACGCGCCGTGCCGCGTTCGCGAGTCGCTTGGCGTGAACGCGGGTTCTGTGCTTGATAATGGAGACCTAGGCTCTCCGAAACATGTCGCACGTAGTGTCTAAATACACGTGAGTTTAACCGTTTAATTATATTTACAACCCAATATAGAAATAAGAATAAGTAGAGAATACATTTGTCACCACCCCAACTCAGGTGGGTGTCGTAAGAGTCGACTAAGGGATTCGAAGTGTCACTGACCATTAAATTATTGAAGATTGATGATGGGCAGCAGCATTATCATTAGTGGAGTGGACACACTACTGCGATCGCCAACCCCCTTGCCCCGCGTGGCGATTATGGGCATTTACCTCCTAATACGCTTAGGAAATAGGAGAGGCCTTTGTTCAGCAGTGGACTGATTATAGGTTGATGATGTGTGATGTGATAGAAATATTTCAGTCCACTGTTGGTTAATTAGGCCGCATTAGTAGGCAATGCCCATAATCGTCACGCTGGGCAAGCGGGTTGGCGATCGCAGTATTGTGTCAGTGTTGTATGACGCTGCTGTCCATCTTCTTTATTGTTACCGCCGTTACCACGTGGCTAACCCATCCAACGATAACGTACAGTAGCGTATATAAGTACATATATATCTGCGACCATATATAACATGGACGTCTAATGCCAGCTCGAAAATGCCCCCAAACACAATTGTTCAATTGTGCCAAGATGGGCAGGACATAGCGCTTTTCTTAACACCACGCATATTTCGGCGCAATATCTTTGACAAATGTTTATAGAACATAGCCAATCAAAACTTTGACAGACCAATCACAACTATTTTTAAATGGCGGTTTAAGTTTTTATAGGTTGACATTGAAATTCATTACCGTGATGCATTGAAGAGGGGGTGACTTGTCTACTAAAATTCAGGACCGTTTTTGAAAGGCAATTTAGTATGGCGTGCGGCTTCCATGTTTTCTTTTGTTTTATATATATACATTAAATGAGTTGGTAATTATCGCTGACGTTAGCGTTATTCGATACGTAAACCAGCCAATTAGGCTAAGTAGGGCCTCCACTAATTACTCCAGCATTATGTACATAGTTTATATAAAGTAAACTAACCCCTTTATTCATAAACGTCGACTAACATAGCAAGCTGCTATGTATTGTTCGTCCCTTTCACTCTTATAGACATACAGGTATGGCCGAAACAGACAAACAATACTTGCTGGGGGTAAGTAAGTAGATGTAGGTAAAATATCCCTAAAAAAATAGATTATGACGACTATTCGTTTCGGAGGTACGGGGCACCCCAATACAGTATACTTAAATAAAGGGAAGTCTCACCCACTGTTATTCAATATTAGTAACCCTTTTCAAGAAAATAAAGCACTTTTCATTTTCATTTCTAGCTGTTTAAGGTAATAAACCTCTAAAGTAAGTAAAACCTCCCTTTCGTGACCCGCCCTCATACTGCAGAAACACCTTAATAGTAAAACAATGCAGATAATAAAAATATATAACAATTATTATGCATTGCTACTCGTACTCTCGTAATAAAATCTATAAGACCAAAGTAGTAGATATCAACTTATAAATAAAGAAGGCGCACTCATTATCATAAGAGCTCGTGACCCTATTCGGAAACAAAAGTTCATAATCAATTTAATATAAATACCTATCAACGCTTTGCTCTTTCACTCAGCGGACCTAGCCATAGACCATCGTATACGATAAGCGATAAGTAATTAATGTATGAAAATGGATTCGAACGGAAAGTCGCGTGACCATTTCCATACATTATTATGGTCACGTGACTTATCGCTTGTCGTATACGATTGCAGAATTGCATCTCGGCTAGGCCTGCTGATCTCATATTAAAAAGATAGGAGCGTAAGCAAATAATGAGCCATTAAGTTCCCCCTCCCTTAAAAATGTATTTTTACTCAAAATAACGCGTTCAAAGGGATGTAATAAATTTCCACACATAAATTGGGGAGGCAGCTTCAAATAAAATGGTCTGCATATCGTCGGCTGACAACCAAAACTCACTATAAAAACTGTCACTACTCTTAGCAACCTCTTATGTCAGTATTGAATCAGAACTGAGATACGATCTCTATTTCAAGTATTTGTTACGTGAGTTTTGGTTTTCAACCAACTATACCATTCCTTAGTTGAAAGTAAAGAAAAGGTAAACAAATATGGCTGACTTTCCATTGCATTTGACGTCATTAACACATATCGTGAAACACGTTCGCAGATATATTTTACGTTAATACTAATAAATATCAATAATTTTAACAAAACATGTATGTGATTAAGTTGGTGATAAAACTAAGATTGTATTCTGAAAGTGCGTGATTATGAAATTATGCAAGTTTGCAGGTTTGTTTACATTTTTTTTACTTTCAAGTGACGAATGGTATAGCTGGGTACGTTTTCGATATAATTTTGAAATGTTAAACCCATATTCGAGAACGAGGCCCCTTAACTCTTACCCCATGCATTAGGCTTATGTAATTGCTTATTTATGAACTTGAAAGCCGTAAAATTCGTAAAAGGATGTGTAGGAGATTGTTTATATTACTCGTCGACCACATCGCCACCAAATGCAGAGGGATCACTTCATACTAAAATCAGGAATCATGATAAATCGCAAACAATTTAGTACAACATATTTACTCGTTAGCATTGGTACACATAACCTATTGAGATCCTTTTTTTTTTCACGTGGGGAAATGCGTTATGCATATCACTTGGGCGCGGGGACGGACCCGGGTGGTTATGTGGGACTCCCAGGGCTTGATGCCCTGGTCTGTCCACGAAAACCCCATGCCGGCAAGACGCTTTAAGGCGAGGTCACAGGTACGCCTGAGCACACTTCCTCCTCCTCGCAACGTTGATTTATAACATCACTTTGTCTCCTTCTTGTCCTTGCCCTTAATCCCAGTTCATCTGAGGTCGAATCTCCTTGTGCAGTGGCGCCAGAAACTTCTTTACCTGGTTGTCATTAGCGAAATGTCTTAAGCCTTTAGATCCCTCTCAACAGTTGACCACCACGTGGCAGGTGGTCTGCCTCTTCCCATGGGCTGTGTTTTGATGTTAAGCACAGTCTTTACAGAGTAGCTCTTCTCCCTACTCATTACGTGACCATCTGACCATACCAGCAAAGTCTCCCCTCTTTCAGCTTTTCAGTTATTTGGGCTACCTTAAAGGATCCTCTAACTCTAGGGTCTTATAACATCACTTTGTCTTAGTTTCCAATTGGTTAAGTCGTCATCATCATCATCTCAGCCATAAGACGTCCACTGCTGAACATAGGCCTCCCCTCTGGACCTCCACATGTACCGCAATCAGGTGCAGATTTTTAACCAAACCGTGAGCATAGTTCGACTATGAAGTCAAATTGTAAATTTAGTTAACTTTGTATAAAAAGTTTGGTGAGAAGAAATGTAAGGGAAGCTTTTGACAGGTTCGCAGCCACTCGCAGCATTTAATAAGACAACTAATCAGGACACGAGTTCCATTGATGGTTAAATGGAAATAAAATTAACTCTACAATTCATTTAAATATTTGTGAACTTTTAAGTTAATCCTTGACAACAATTGCTACCTAGTAACAGTAGTGACGCATATTATTATAAATTTTATTAGAAGCTCAGATCACGGTACCAGACTGTATGGAATAGATACTGATAACATAGTGCACCATCTGTCCAGTGTATCTTGTGTCAAATGGTGAGGGTCGTTAAGATTTATGAGTCACTTGGTTTCAATGACGCGTCGATGTAAGGGGATGAAGAGTACGGAAATAAACGCTAGGATCAAGATGGAATTAGTAGGTTTTACTACATTAACAGTACCTACTACAGCAGCCCCAGCCAAGGTGACATTCTACAATTTATTTATGCACTAGCGACCCGCCCCGGCTTCGCACAAGTACTATACCTACATAAAACGCTTCCTCTTGAATTACTCTACCTATTTAAAAAAAAATCATCAAAATCCGTTGCGTAGTTTTAAAGATTTAAGCGTACAAAGGGACATAGGGACAGAAAAAGTGACTTTATTTTATACTATGTAGTGATATGTAGTGATTAACACAAAAGCTAAATGATATTACAGTAGAACACCAATGCGTCCTGAAACTTGAATTAAACCATTGAAAAAACAACATACAGGTACATATAAATCACATAATACCTACAAATCAAAAACATTAATTGGATCTAGATTTAGACGACACACGATAAGTAATAAATGTAAGGAAATGACAGATTCAGACGAAAAGTCACGTGACCATTTCCATACAATATTATGGACTTATCGCTTATCGTATACGATTACAGAATGGCATCTTCGCTAGGCCTGCACTCTTGCAGTAGTAGTCTTCAATTGCATTGTCCGAGTCGTTCTAGCGACATTCCTAATTTGAACAAGATAACTATAAAATTAATTCCAGCGACCGCTAGATGTTTCTATTGATGATGATGAATGAGGTAGTGATCTTTTTTAATTGTGTACAAACTTTTTGAGTACGTACTGCTCGAATGGTGATTCATGTTTTGTCCATAATAATTACTAACTGAACAAAAATGTGTCGATAATTACGAATTTTAGCCAGCCCTCTCGTTTTAAGCTGAAAACGCATTATGCATATTTATTTATAAATAATACTTCATAGGGTAGCGTCGGTAGGCCCCCCACAATGCGGACCGATGACCTGGTGAAAGTCGCAGGAGTCCGCTGGATGCGGGTTGCGCAGGACCGGTCATTGTGGCAATCTTTGGGGGAGGCCTATGTTTAGCAGTGGACGTCTATCGGCTGATATGATGATGAATACTTCATAAAACTCGCATCAATTTCATTCGCCAAAACTCGCAAAACAAAGAATTTCGGCAGCGCATCTAGCTAGATAGGTATAGGTACCCCAGATACTCGATCATCAATAATTCCTATCTTGTCCAATCTACAGGCTGTACACACCGCATTACCCGGGGAAGCCGGGCATAATTGGCGCAGGTGCGCCACCTAGTGTCACTGTTCCAAGTTCCCCCCGTCACCCCTCGTTTTTATTTGATTTCTTCGCAATATTCCTCATTGCGTAGGGACCGGAATAATTCGCGCGAGACTTCGATTACGTGCGCTTCGTTTATTTTCAATTTTATTTTTATATCGATTGTTATCAGGTTGCTTCTGATATTTTTACGTATTACTTGATACTTTTTATATTAGCTGCTTAGTTTATACAAATTCTTTTATATAGGTAAATCCACGAAAGCTAGCACGAATGGATCGAGTAAGTGACAGAATGTATCTACATATTTATGTGTGGATGTCAAAATGACTGTAGACACAGGTTGGTATAGCAGGGCCGCATACACACAATGATAGGAGTCATTCATTTCATTCATTCCATTCGTGCCAGCTTTGGTGAATTTACCTGTACCTTGGAAAAATGTAGGCATTAACCCATTTAACCCTACCAGGTTTTACTAACATCGATGCTTTTTTTTGGGTTTTGGTGACTGACAAAATACCAAAAAATAAAAGAAAAACCTGGCACAATTTTTTTTCATTTAGGGTTATCTGGGTTAAAGGAAAAGTTATGACAAAATACCTACATTAAACAAAAGTGCATTTTTTTATCCCGTTAAACGAATTTTGTTTATTTTTGATTTTCACCTTGGCTACTGACTTTTGAATAAATGTCCAGGTAATAATTTGCAGGTTTCTATGTCAACAGCATTAGGGCAAGAATTAACAAAAGCCTCTAATGACACGCCACAAAAGTCCCGTTTAAAGGCAGAACACTTAGCTGTAAAGTGGTCCCGAAATGTACAGCCTCTGTTATCTGGCCGCGTGTTCCCATAGCTTACGAAAATTCTCTGTCGTGTTAATTTAGTGAAAAAAAAATGTATTATATTATGGTTGCGTGGTGACGGCACTAAGCACATTTGTCACTAAAGGACTGAAATGTCACTGAGCATTGAAGCGTCCATTTACCAAAGATTGATGATGGGCAGCAGCGTCATCATACTGGACAGTGGACACACTAACTGCGATCGCCAACCCGCTTGTGCAGGTGATTATGGGCATTTACCTCCCAATGCGTATGGACGCATTACGTTTATGTATAAGGAGATATCTTGTGATAGTTGTGATTACACAATCCGGGGATAGGCCACTGTAACACAAGCTAATAAAATAACGTATGTAAGACGAGCCTAATAAATATTTAGCCCTTATTTATATTTGTCTCCTAACTTAGCAAGCCGATAAGAATTGCTTGTCCCTTTCGTCCTTATATTTATAAGACCGAAAGGAAAAACAATACTTAGCTAAATTACGAGACGTTTATGAATAAGGCTAATTTCTAGGTACAAATGGACGGTACATTTTAAGATCTTATTAGTATTCCTGCCTTGCACAGCTAAACTTTAGAACCTTCAAGAAAAGAGCGTACTCCCACCTTAAAGGCCGGCAACACATTTGCGACGCCTCTGGTGTTGCGAGTGTCCATGGGCGACGTTAATTGCTTTCCATCAGACGATTCGTCAGTTCGTTTGCCACCTCTAGCATAAAAAAATAAAGTTAAAATGGAACTGGACGCTTTGGGCTCGCCCTGACTCGTCGCGCGACGGTAACGGCCATCTTTCATTCAGTTTACGTCTTTTTATTTAGCTGGGCGTGTAATCTCGGCGGCAATACGTCAGGCTTTGTTTTGTAGCTGTCATCTCGGGGTTTGTTCTCTTTATAAACGTGTACAGTCGACCGGAATTTCGCACTGCCGTTTTGTTGTCTTTGTGGGGTCTAAACAGTCAAGGAATAACCGAGAAATGTCAAAAAATGTGTCGGAAAATAAATGTGACTGAAAACAGATATTGTCCCTTTATTTTATTAAACGTTTGTCACCTTCAAAATGTTACAAGACGAAAATCGTAGATTTGATTTACTGTCGATGTAAATTTTCTTGTCTTTTACTCTTGAACTCAAAAATTTACCTACTTCCGCAATAAAGAAATACGTCCACAAAGTGATATATGTACTTGTACAGTGTGTTACCATGATAGTTACTGGCTTTTATTGCAACCGAGGAATGCGATGCAGATTTTTAACCCAACCGTGATTTGATTCAAAACTCAAATTTAAAAAGTAATTATGTTTCTAAGAAAAGTTTATTGAGAAGCAATGTACTTCAAAATTAATCGTTAATTTGCATTTGACAATGACAGATCGCAGGCCCTCGCGAGCTCGCGACGTTTGACAACTAAGCAGTACACGCGTTACATAGATCGTTTGGAGGAAATAAACATAATTGTACAGTCAATTTAAATATTTGTCAAATGTTAATACTTGAAAACAATTAAGTACTAGTAATGCGTATGATTTTCGTAAAAGCCAGGGTCATGGTAACACACTGTATTCGTAAATACACACACAACTAATTGGAAACTTATTTTAGAACCATGTCAAAATGACAAATAGAAGATATGAAAGGAAGTTCTTACATTTCATTTATGTCACTTTGACAAAGCGTGTCGTAGGGCTCCAATTGATTTACTGTATGTAAACCCTACGCATACTTAATAGGAGAGGCCTACGTCCAGCAGTGGACTATCATAGGATGACGATGATGATGATGATATGTATCTATCTATTATATATACATAATTATATCGTTGTCTCGTATGGTACCCACATCACAAGCCTTAATTTATCTTACCGTGGGACTGGGTCGATTTGTGTAAGATGACCCAAAATATTTATATTTAGATATTTATTTATTAATGCCACATTGACCTAGTTGTATCGGCCGATTAATCTTGACTCTGACCTATCAACTCAGTCTGATTCGATAAACCGATTAAATAGAGTGGTCGAATGCATTAATAGGTAAATCGAAGTGTTAAAGCAGCTTTTAGACGTCATGACGTGTTAAAAGGTCATGAATTTGTCAACCTCCTTAGCCTAGTTGGTAGTGACTGTAGTGAGTCTGCGTACGAAACTGGAGGTTTCACGTTAAAATCCCGTATTTATTTACCCGGGATTATAACCTCAATTTATTTGGATATTTATCACAAATATTTCTTTGTCGTGTTTGTTTTATAATCGTATTGGAATGTAGGCGTAATTTTAAGTATCCTTTAGGTTAGGTAATGTAACGTATTCACGTATCTATACTATACCTTACGTTCAAAAGTATAATATTAAGATTTTTGTTCGTGCTGCTGGAAATACAATGAAAAGGAATTTTTATAAGCCGAAATATGTATTAAGTATATATCCGTCAAATAAATGTTACTTGTCCTTTTCTTTTACATGTCCTGCGAAAAGGTTAGACATATATTTTTTCAGGGATTATGAAACGGACTGTAAATCTTGCTGACTGTACCCACGTACCGTAGACTTATTAAGTATTACCTCACAGCCCCTGTAGGGTCAGGGCGTCCATTGTGTGTCACACGAGTTGTTTTTGTTTTCACTCACTACTATGAACCCTGAGGCCCTATCGCGAACTTCGAAATCCGTAAATTTGGAGGATTTGTCTCTTTTACTCTAATGACGCCTTCGTTAGAGTGACAAAGAAAAATCCTTGAAAGAATGGTCTTCTTATATGTATGACGTTAAGGCTATCGAGAAAATGGTGAGTCTTACCCTCATATTAATAAGGATTAATATATAACTGTTAAAAGTTCATTCTTAGAAATCACAGGCTATAAGCTCATAATTTCACATAACATATCAGATTCATTGATATACATATAGGACCATACATTTAGGATATAGGTACGTATACGATTTCCAGTAGAAAACAAAAAAGAATGAACAAATAAAGCTGACTTTCCATTTCCTGGATTCGGCATGGTTCCAGAGATAATTAACCTTTTTTCGAAATAAGTTTTTCGACGTAACTCGTCATAAAACTTCTTTTTGATTACAATGCTACCATAGTGTGTTCTAATATTACCACACCTTTTGCCTGACAATCAAAAAATACGAATAGACTTGACGAAAAAATCTGTCCCTAAAAAAATCATTTAAAAAATTAATTTTAACAAATTGTTGTTATGATAAAAAGTATTGGAAATGTTAAAAAGTATTCAAAAAGTCTAAAACAAAAAGATATTTTTTTTTGTGGAATTTGACATTAGGTCTCATAATATTTTTTGTTTATTTTGATGTCTTGCATTGTAGCATAGTTAAAATCTTTCGGAATGCTCGCGAGCACCGTGTATAGATAGTGTCAATGTACCATCGTTTTGTCATTATGGTTTCTAATCCCACCTTGTTGACGTTCCACGTCGGTGAACTCGGTAGGACTTATCTTAAATCTATTAATTTATATACATGCTACGTTTACTACTTAAAAACAAGCAGAATATTTATGTCGCATGCAAAATGGTTTTTAACCGACACTGCCGTTTTGTTGACTAGTGAACCCTGAAAATCGACAGAGAGCTGTAATTAATTAACCAAAGTCAAAGTGAAAACATGATACACTACAGTGTAGTAAGTATATTTCGATAATTGGAACCACAAGGCATGGAATATTAATGGTAGCGTGTGTCAACACCGTTTTAATTAATTTTTATATTGAAATAGTAACAAACAAATAATATACACAGATTACACAGTAATATACTTAGGTACTTAAATCCATACCATAAGCATGAAGAAGAATAAACAACATATTTTTAAGACAAACGGGTCTTAATCGCGTACTTACGTTTAGTTATATCCTGACGTTTCGGACATGACGTTACACCCGTGGTCGCAGACAGACTAGCGAGAAAATGTTTCAACACCGACTAAAACCCGTTTGTGTATAAAATATGAGTGATAATCGTGAAAGTTTAAATCAATAAGAAAAAACAAGCCGGGATTCAAATCCGGAACTTCTTCTTCTTGTTTGTTACATCAAATATAAACTGCTGTCAAAGTGTGCTAACAAACATTATGTTTTTTTCAGGTACGTTTCATTACAAACACTACTTGTCTCCTACTTCGCTTCACGCGCACATTGAAGGTAATAAAATAAACAATAAACATCATGCAACAATCTTAATACAATCAATCGACTTAATTCCAACGTAATGTCATTTGAGACTTGTATTGTTCACACTATTAAGCGACGATATATTTCATAAATATATGCAGGTACTGGTATACTTTATCTTTAATTGGCTTTCTTTACTGTTTATGTTCATAGATTAAGTACTTATTTTGTAATTGCTGTTGATGTCCTTAATAGCTAAATAAATCAATAAAATACTTAAATCCTTTCAAAATAAATGCCTAAGAAACAAAAAATATTGACGCCAAAATTCAGAATAAAATTGTCTTACCGGGATCAAGCATAATCATCACATAATAGGTACCTTTAGACGTTCACAAGAAGTGCAAAAATGGAGGTGTATACGTATGATGGATATACCTGCTCATTCACCTTTAATCATCAATTTATCAACACAATACTAAGCCAAAACAATGTGGAAAAACAAACTTTTGTAACCTTTTCTCATTTCCACGTCGCGATTTTCATTTAATTTGTTTCGTGTCACAAAAAAGTAACTGACAGCGCTTTGCGCCTCTTTAAACCCAATTCTGAAGCGAATCGAGTTTACGGCATAAAAAAGGTTTGTTTCTAGCATTAATACACGTTTACGTCTGTCAACTATATTATTTAGTGTACACTGTTTGGAACTTTACTTTAGACAAGTAACAACAAACAAATCCCATATTTTCAACGCTTTTCCGCTGACGTGAAACCTTTACCTTCTCCTTTAATTCAAGTAGGTATTTTTTACTTAGTGAGTTTTGGTTGTCAACCGACGATTTACCCTACCGACTACGGAGGTTGTCCTAAAATACACCGTCACCACCACTTTTTGTTCCAATCTGTATTTATGGTGTTCCTAATCGGTACACGTTTGTCTCTACTATCGGACCCTAACGTGCTACGACGTAGCTATCAGTGTATTTTCTGCCTCGACGTTCATTAAAGGTGCATTCAGACCAAACGAGCATTCGCTATTCTAACCCCGTACTCTACGAAATTCGATCGTTACACAAAACGTGATTCGTTGATTTCGTAGAGTGGGGGATAGAATAGCGAATGTTCCAACCAAGCATTCGTTCGTTCTTTCCCCCACCTTTACAAAATGTCCAGAAGCTGATTTGAAAAAAAAAGTACCAAGAATACTATTGAAAAATGTACGGTTTGGGTTACGGGATCAAAAAATGTGTAAACACGAGATATATAAAACTATTCTTCCATACATTCTTTCAACCTGTCTTTGATAGTTTCTGTGGAATACCTTTTTTGAGCTTTCAATCCAAATATGTGTTTTATTCTGTAGTAGCAAATGATTTTCCTTTCTTCCTAATAATAAAAGGAACACCACTGTCTCTAAATTCCTTAAATCAATATATTTTCTCCAGAAAATTCTTCCAAGGAATTTAAACAATCGCGGAACGAACGTCAATATTAACAATTCTAGTTAAACGGGCTCCCCTGTCCCTGACATTTTCACGTCGAATTAGCCCTTGATATCAAAGGCATGTCCATTTTAGTCGTTCGCCTTTCCCTTTACAAACAAGAAAGGGAAAGGAAAATGGCGGTGTCTTGATGAATAAACAGCAGATGTTTGGAACGACGCACGCCCTGAATCGTTCGAAGTTTACAAATTTCGGTTTGATCTAGTTGTCAGGTCACTCGTAGCATATCGTGCGAAGTTTTCTTGTCAGAATTTGATGAAAAGATGGGGTTGCTTATAGCCCGTGAGATCTAAGAAGAAACTTTTGACAGTTAATCTTAACCTTTATTAATCTGAGGGTAAAACTTACCATTTTTCCGATAAACTTCACGTCATGTGTATAAGGTTCATTGCTAAAATGTCAAATATTTTCGTTTTTAGATCTCGCGGGCTGTAGTAAAATAAAAATAATATTCTGAAGAGATATCTATACAAGACATGGTTTTTTTAACTACAAGATCAGCAATTTTGTCCTCTAGTTAGAGCTGTTGCTGTTTTTTACAATATAATTAAGTAAATTTTACACCAATCCTGCAATCTAACCGTAAAATGAAAGAGAATCATAAATTATAATTAAATCACCAGAAGTTTATTAAAACCCAGTTAATGCAGTAAAGGGTTAATTGCATGCATTTTAATTATAGCAATTGTCCGGGACCGAACGTGGGACCGCGGGCAAGATGGATCGCTGGCCAGGCTAATTACATTCGGGCTCGGTTTCATTGCATTAATTAAAATAGTGCACGGTCTGATTTTACTGTGCCGTCTCATAGCAGCTTATTCTAGATAATTATGAATACTATGTCTATTATCTAGTTTAAATTGGTCTAAAGGCCAAGCCATATCGGATGCGTGTGCTCGTGTGCGTGGCGTTCGCGTTGTAGCATATGTAAATGTCATATTAGATGACACACCGTGAGTGCACGCGCGCCGCGCGCTTTTACGCATTCGGTGTGTTTCGGCTTTTAACGCTAACGTTACGACTATGTGAATTTACTATTTTGTTTTTTTTTTAAGTTGTCCCCTACTTTTTTTTTTTGGATCTTACCAATATTTTTATATATTTTGTATGGCGATAACTGAATAGAAAGTTCGAAACAATCATGTAAATTTAGGGACAAAACTTTTCTCCTGTAGGTAAGTCGAAATACGTCGAAATTTTGAAAAAAGTGGCCCACATGAGTCAATTTAAAAGGTTTTATTCATTTACAAATGGAAGTTTAAATTACGTAAACAAAATGTACCCGAAAACAAGTGATGGCAATAACTGTAAACAATTAATAAGATTAAAACACGTCGGTATATTTATTGTGTAAACACGACTGAATATATTTTTTGCCATTTATAAGCGAAAGGCATTTATTGTAATTCCATTGTTTGCCGCCCCGAATTAATTGTTTTATGCGCGGGACGGGGTGTACCGATACTTGCTCACTCTTTTCATTTTAAAAGGACATTGTTGTTAATCAATGACAAGTGACAACATTATCAACAACAGGATGCTTAGGCACTGGTCTCACCGCGAGCTACTAAGCTATGAACTGTGGGCTAAAAACACGAACAAAAGATACACACTCCCGTGTAACAAAAAGAGATACGGCGATATTCGCCCGGCGGTGGTAGCTGGGCGAGTATCGCTGTGTCTCTTTTATTTACACGGGAGTGCGTATCTTTCGTTCGTGTTTATAGCCGATAGTTCATAGCTTAGTAGCTCGCGGTGAGACCAGTGCCTTAGCCAAGTTGCCAATCGCTAATGCTAGTGGCGTATCATAGTTTTCCCTCTCTGTCACTCTTTCATATTAGTGCGACAAAGACAGTTAGCTGCCTTTCGTTTACGATTGACGATTTAGCGTTAGCGATTGGCAACTTGTCTAAGCACCCAGACAATCGCAGTCCGCAGCCACTCGCAGCGTTTGATAACTAAGCAGGACAAGCTTTATATTTATAATTCGAGATGTAATAAAGTTAATTCAAATATTTGTCAACTCTTACGTGAGTGGGTATCACATGCTTTGAATTTTACGATAGACTCTTATTTCTATGTAAAATAAGAGCGATGACAGGTAGCAAAAGGTACATGAAGCATGTCAGTGGATACTTGAAAACTATTGCCAGTAATTCGTATTAATGGAACCTATTTTCATGGTCAAATCATGTGATCATATTTTGGCGATTTTTGACCTTGGTGATATTTGGCGAACGTAAGACGACCCAGATCGTGATCATTCGTGATATTTTGCTGACCATCCCACTAAATCGATCACATGATTTTCGAACGAGCCCTTTGCACTTATAGCACTATATTAAATTTGAAAACAAAGTAGGTTCGTCGGAGTGGGATAAGATAAAACAGTTTTCTGAATGGGGAAAGACAAAAAATCGTCCTTCTGCCACAGCTTCTGCAAGTAGCATTTTGTCTTACCCCATTCAAAAAACCGTTTATTTTTACCCCAACGTACTACGTATATAATTTTTCACAACATATATCGGTTTGTTTGGACTTCCAGACGTTAAAATGATTCAAACTTGACGTTGTTATTTTGTGTCTGAAATCGTCACAAATACATTTTATCATTCCCAGGGCGCACTAGCTTTTACTAGAACTACATTGCATATATTACCCCTAGTAGTGCCCTTACCACTGTCCACTATCTGTACGAGTATATCCCTTTGCAACCGAAAAGTCGAGATTTGCTAACTTAATGATGAACTCTACTCTATTGACTTTTTTTATAATTGAAAATTAACTGAAATTAACTGTCATGATCGTATCAACCCGGCCCGGGTGTAAAGGGATACAAGGCCTATTATGAGCTGCCGCTGCGTGACGGGTACGCGGTTTACAATGGCACAACGCTTGTACGTCACGCGCACGTGCACGCCACGCAAGCGGTGTGCCATCTAATATGACATTTACATATGCTACAACGCACATGAAACGCACACGCGCACGTGTACAGCTATGCTATTCTCTTATTCACGCATTCGACGCTGCGTTCGTCAACGGGCTCGACGTCGAGACAGCCGCTGTTTTTCGTTAAAGAATACGAATTTCGTACATTAAACGTCAAACTCTCGACGCAGTATAGTTTCAGCTCACGCCGCATTCGTCGCCGAGCACTAGTGTCGTTTAAAGTACATTAGTGAATAACATTTTTAGGCTCGACGCTGCCGCAGCGCTGACACAGCGCTGACAGCAAGGCGGTTTCCTTAGTGAATAACACTGAAGCACCGGTGTGGCTCAGCCTTTATGCTGTCCTCAAGAATAAGAACATATCAAAAACCTGGGACCATATTTAAATGTTGTGGCTTGGCCTTAAGGTATTTCACTGTCTCCTCACCACAAATTCTACAAACTGTTGTCTGTTTGTTTCGACTCGGAATTGTTGGCGATTGAGACCACAAGTGACTGCAATTTCATGGTAAAACTCAGCTCGCAGACGGCGAAGTATTCTCTTCGACTAGAAAGTTTGGTAAATAGTTGTGTGCCGGACACGGGTGTATTGTTTAAACTGCTCTAACTCACTTCGTTTCATTTTGACATATGTGATGTCATTTTATGAATAGACAGAGTTTTCAGTATCATTTCATCCAACTCAGTCACTCTAAGTTTAGCTGGAAGAGATGCCTTAAAGGGATAATATGCTTACTAAGACTACAACAACAACTTAAATGTAAAATTTGCGCATATTTTAACTTTTTGGCGACACAGCAGGATGATGGGTAGTTACTAGCTACGTCACACTATGCGAGTAGAACTCTAGTTTTTTGAAGTTGTATTTTAAGATATATTGACGTGTGGCATTCCACGTCCATTCAAATGTATGTAAGGTATTATGATTACTTGAAACTTTGCTCGATGACTACATAATGGTGAATAACAAACAATCTGATTCTAGTAAGCTTAACTTACCCCTCTTACTAATTCCGCGGTCTTCTAAAGATGGATCTCTAAAGAAAACGAACTTTCAAAGTGAAATAAATTCCATTTTAGAACGAAGTTAGTATCCTCTTAGGTCTAATGCATTCTCCCTAATAGCATCCCGCGACGGGGCCCATTCAACTGAGAGGAATCTTATTTTATTCGACGTCGCACACGCGAAAGCATGACATAGCTTGTTCGACTAAAATCCTTTTAATATTTTATCATTTTACACAAGAACAATTTCTGTTTTGTTAAGTACTAGCCTTTGTGTATTTTTTGCGGTGGAGGCTTAACTCTGTTCAACTGATGAATTGAAAGCTTTTATTGTAGGTACACAAACGTATGTACATACACTTGTACGCTTGTACAGATACTCAATAAATTGTACAAGCGTTGTTATACATATAAATGTATTATAAGTTTGATATCTCGAGTGCACTGAAATCCCTTTACATAATTGTTATTAAACCATGAAAGAAGAGTAGAATACACAAAGAGATGATCCACTACATCATAATAATTATTATATTGTCAAAAAATTGTATTTAAACTATTTTTTAGTGCTATGGACTGGTTCTCAAAAAGATAACACAGTGACAATTTATATTTGACATTAAAGTGTGTTTGAATTTTTTCCTCACATTAAAAAAAAACAACAAAACATAGTCGGAGGCATGGAGTAGTTCTATTATGAAACAATTAATTCCGTTGCCGGACACCAGACCGACAACATCGTCCTGATGATGCCTCGTAGAGAGGCGAAACACTTGTCGAGTATAGTGTTATTGGTGGTGGTTTGTTATAGTTATTTGCGTATTTATTTTCGCGGCGGGAAGGTGGGAAAAGTAATTGCGTGCAAAAAATACGCAAGTAATTATAGCGGTTTACACTAATTAACTACACGTTCTGTATAGCGGAAGAGCAAAGCAATATTGTTCATCCATCAACTAATAAAACCATTCTTGATGTATTTTTTTATAAAATATGAGCTGGGTAACTGGTCCAAATTCAGTCACTGAAATATCTGAAATGTATTTTAGCTGCACCTAAATACTTTAATGTAATTTTATTATACAGTCAACGTTTTTACTGGAATTTCGCAATTGCATCTATTTTGTATTCATGATATTCAGAAAGGGAGTTAGACGTCCGCAGCAATAATCAATAGTACAAAGTGCAATAAACCTGGTAGCAAGTTCAATCCAAATCTATTTAAAATTATTTAGCCAAGATAACATTCTAATAGGTTGATTTTTGCTTTATTATAAAACTACAAATGTTAAGGGTGCGGTTCCACTGAGGCGGAGAGGAGCGAAGATGTGCAAAATTAGCCAATGAGCCCGCATCACAGTGTTTCGAATTTTTAATTTGAAGAATGTAATTGGTCAATTTTGCACATCTCCGCTCCTCTCCGCTCTCCGCGTCAGTGGAGCCGCATCCTAAGGCCACCCAAATACGTATAGACCACTGGTCCTAAATTACAGTATCCCCTCCCACAGGACTTTACAAGCATAAAATTCTACAAAATTGTTTAAATTCCCATACAAAAAGTAGCCATTTTTGTAGAATTGTACGCTTGTAAAGTTTTGTGGATTAGGCCACAGGTTGTCCAATTTTGGCGATGTATGGTCGATAAAGGGTTGTCCATCCGTCCGGGTTTCCTTGGTAGACCGTTCGGGAGCCGTCCGGGTAGGATTTCAAAAAGGGGGTGTACTGCCATTTGGCAAATTATGTTTCCCAAATATGACTTCCCAAATAACTTATCGCAATAGTCTCATTTCCCAAACAAATCTTTAGCAAAGTTACATTTCTCATTTTATTCATTTGGCAAATTTTTATTTTGCAAAGTTTCATTTCGTCAAGATTTTATTAAGCAAATGCTTATTAAGCAAATGTTTTATTTGTCATAAGTTAAAATCCAAAAAAAAAAATTCCCAAATTTGATACTTCGCAAGTTCTTCTTATAGCAAAAGCCTGGCAAATGATAATATTATTTTTAAGTTCGTAGGTCTATACAGGAATTTCGTACTTTTTTGCACAACCCTTGGCTTGAACTTGCCTGGAACAAAAAACGTATTTCATGAATAATTGGTATCATAATGAATGAAGTGAGGAAATAAAATCCACCATAATGATCACTATTCATATTTTTTATTGGTAGGTACTAAGAAGGCACAGATAGCCACGGATAAAAAAACTATATTTTTATTTTAATTTTCATAAAAAAACTATCCCAGAGCCACCGTTAGGTACGACGACGAGCGAAGCGAGGAGGAGTGTTAGGTGAAACTGCGACCATACAGCGCACGAGCCGAGCGAGCGAAGCGAGCGTGCCGCGGCAGCGGCCGGCGAGTGCCAGAACCGACTGTTTTGTTATTCCCTCGGCATTGCGTTCCCTCATCAGTTTCATCTAAATTACTGTTTAGAACCCGACTTTTAATTGTTTATCAACATAATATAAAACCCCGTGTGAGCTTTTATTAAAAAAAAACATAAAATTCGCCTCAAACTGTACCCGAAAAATTGGTTGCGATGTAATATTGTATATGCGGTATAAATCGTATGCCATACAATATTTTGGGATTAGTATGTTACGCCAAACGATGCATTTGCCAAAAAATATTTTGGGAAAATAAAAACGACCAAGTAATTCTTTGCTAAACAATCGCTTGCCAACGAAAAGGCTTGCTAACTGTAAAATTGCGATAGGTAGTTTTGACAATTGAATTTTTGCCAAATGAAAATTTGGGAAAAATAGTTTGCGATGTGATACTTTGGGAAAAATTATTTGCCAAACATTAGTAAACCCAAAAAGGGTCCAGAGAAAACCCAGACATGTTTCATGGGAGGATACATCTTATCGTTATCGATACCTTATCGTTTCAAAGTAAAGTCTGGGGCAAAAAAGGGATTTATGCCAAATGTCCCGGTTTTTTTTAGTCTTTGCCCTGGTATCGCAAATTTTGAGATATTAGCCCTAGGTCAATTGCGCTATTTAAACTTTTGTTAACTTATATTAAATCTTTAACTGACAGAAAAAAATATTTACATTGTATTTTTACGCCTCCTATTCCACTCTTTTCGAATTGTGTGAAATTAATTAAGCAATGAGAAATTCTACTCCCGACATTCTAAACGTTCTTTTGTACACGAACGGCCAAATTCAAATGACTTCGATTCAGATTGTAACGAGTCACCCGATACCGCATTCCTTGGCTTATTCGAATAGCAATTATAAAATCGACTCGTGATTCAAAGGGACATTACGGAACCCATCGGAGCTTTGACGTAGAGATACTGTTTGTATCGGACGTGAATTGTAATGTCAATGGCTGTTAACTTGACAAGTGAAACCGATCGTCTTTACTACGGAACCAGTGGAAAACGTAAATATGTCTCATTTCTAGATCGGAATTACACCTAAAGGCGTACCATGACTTTGGTCGGTATATCGGTAACGTTAGGTTTTGCTCGATACGTAAATCAAGGACCCATTTCTCGAAAGCTTGTAACTTGTAATACAAGTGGAAGTCTCTTTTTGACACTATTAATTAGATAAGGACTTCCGCTTGTATTACAAGTTACAAGCTTTCGAGAAATGGGCCCGTCGTTGCGCTCGCTCCAATGTCAGTGGAAGTGCGATAGAATGCATTAGGTACGTATCGAGTAAAACCTAACATAACTTTTGCTTTCCAACGGTCGCCTTTAGAAGCTTTTTCTTTATGTTTATTAAAGCCTAACATTATTACCATCATCATCATCATCATCATTTTCAGCCGTTATTCGCCCACCGCTGAGCAAAGGCCTCTCTTCTTGTACGCCACTGGTCCCGGTCCTGAGCTAACCTCATCCAAAAGTGACCCGTACTCTTTTGAATATCATCCACCCATCGAGCGGTCGGACGCCCTGCGCTTCTCCCATCTGAAAACATTATGTCTCCTTATTCATAAACTCCTAACTTAGAAAGCCGATAAATATTTTTTGTCCATTTCGGTCTTGTCAATACCTATGTCTATGAGACCGAAAGGGACCAACGATAATTATCGGCTTGCTAAGTCAGGAGATTTTACCAATAAGGGGGTAAGTCTCAGATGTTCGCCTCCGTCAAACGTCCTCAATAGGGAACAGTGAAGCCAATCTTGAATATGACTCGTTAGGCTGACAAAGCATCTCGCTAAACCCCGTCAGCAGTCTTCAAGCTTTCATTAAGCCACGCTATTGATTTTATTCAGCCGGTCTAATAAACGGTAAATTTGCCTCAAAACGCCGTTCCGTGGGATTTCAAAAGAAGCCTCACTATCGTTCTCTTTGTCCTGGTGGTGATTCATAATGGCGGTGTGACTGTGAGGCAAGCTTTCAATTCATTGGAGATAGAACATATTTTGAAATTTGTGCTTTAGTTTTTACCTAATTTGCTACCTACATATAGGTCTATAGGAGCGAATGATCTAGGTCGTTTCTGGAAAAATACGTGCAATCCAATTTTAGGGGTACATTCAGTCGTCCAGGTGGCTTATCATATGATACCACCATGGTGATCATGCGTTTAGGCGTCCGTGCTAGGCGTCCTTATTGCGCTCACATACTTCATCCATTCCATCCATCTTAAGTTGTTAGAAAACGTCCATAAAAACTTGTTAGAAGTTAATACATTGGAAAGAACTTAAAATAGTGGGTAGGTCATTTTACAGTATATAAATGTGACATCACTTTTGTGTATTTCATGTAAAACTTCGTAGTAGCGATGGCGGTCGTTTTGACAGTTCGAAAAAAGATGTCGATTTGACTTGCCATTCATCACGACTACCAAATGACTTTGACTGTAATTTAGGCAAGTAGAACAAGTATTATAGAAATACATAGGTAGTTCGATGATTATTATATGACTTAGGTATATGAATCGGTTCCCCTGAGTTCGACTCGCGCGCGCTCGGTAACCAAAAGGAATGTTTACCAGCCCCCGAGTCCGGACCGCAATTATAAAAGGACTGCTACGAAATCCCCTTTGCTCGATACCTACTCTTTTATCCGCTTCCTACCACTATCGGCTAAAAATGTACTACGTTTTTCAGTTTCACGGTAAGTCGTTATTTTGAAGATTAAACCACAGGATATTACTAACGCGATTGTGAAACAGCAGGGTCGCGTTTTATAAAGTTACATTTTACAATTTCGCTGTTTGCCTCTTTAACGCGCGCACATATTGGCTAGAAAGAGAGGCAAACAGCAAAATTGTATATTGTAACTTTGTAAAACGCGACCCAGGCCTATATGAGCTTCTGCAGGAGTCTAGGTACGAATGGTACGATACGCTTGGTAGCGTATCGTAGTTTTGCCTCTCTGTCTCTGTTTCATATTAGTGCGATAAAGACAGTTAAGTGCCTTTCGTTTACGATTGACGATCAAGCTTTAGCGATTGGCAACTTGTCTAAGCACTTAGGTACGTTAAGCGATAAGTATAAATGTGTGAGAATGACAAATTCATACGAAAAGTCACGTGACCATTTCCATACATTATTATGGTCACGTGACTTATCACTTACCGTATTAGATTGCAGAATGGCATCTTGGTTAGGCCTGTAAACCGTAAATATACAACTCTCCGATTCTAGAAATACCAATAACGAAACGAACACCCAACATTTTTATGGGAAACGCAATTCTAATATTTCACAATGTGATGCGGAATGTTTAGCAATAAGGTCACTGTAAATAAATTAAATAAATAATTCCGCTATCAAATAAATGGTAAAAATAACAAGGAAACACGCAACACGGACTTCACGCATAGAAACCGTAAACATAGATGCTTCGACATTCACTTCAGCAGCTTCCTCAGCTGCATAGTTTGCTAGATGTAAGTACCCTACAAGCTATAATTAGTGGGTGACCCACCTTGGGTAGGCCACATAATTGTCAAAAAAATCAAAGATTTGTACATTTTAATGCTATTAAACTGTGATATTAAGGGGAATGTAACCATAGCAACATAAAAACATGATTGACCTGTATAAATATTATTTTCTCAGAGAACAAAGTATTCTTACAAGTCTTGTTACGATTATTTGTCATAGGCAATTAAAATTTAATAAAAAGACACGAACGCCATATGTAGTAAGTATGTATGTGTTACCAGTGTTGTTTTTGTATTTTATTCGTGGGGCATTAGCTCAGCACGGAGTTTGCTCTATGAGCTCTGTCTAGTTTGCAAGTGATCTATGAAATGTAGAAATTTCAAGAATGTCTTTACTTTGTTATCTCGACAAACAAAGCATCGAGGAGATTTGTTTCAATATTAAAATATTTGTAGAGGGATTTTTCTATTCTGTTTCGGCGTAGTTATCGGATTCTGTCAAATCAATTTTGTTCCTGTGCGCTCTTAGACCCACTTGTACACAATCTAGGGTTCACAAACTTATTTAGCTCATATCATTAGCCTCTCCCAGTCCACTGTTGGACGTCGGCCTCTCCTATCAACCTTAGTTATGCATTAAGAGGTAAATACCCATAATCGGCACGCTGGGCAAGCGGGTTGGCGATCGAAGTAGTGTGTCCACTGATGAACTTAACGTTTATATTGACCGATGTTAACAATATTTCTTCAACTGTATATAGCCCAACTAGCAAAATATAGTCATATAGAAGTTGAGACAACGTTTTGCATATAACTTCTAGTCTAATTTGGTTGGTCATATAAACGTAAGGTAAACGGTTATAAAAGGCGAAAGTGGCGCAAATTATACGACTTATTGGTGAGATAAACGTTAAATAAAGGTTTGCATGGCGACTTAAATCGTTTATTAAAGGTATTGTAACAATTAAGGAATGACCAAAAAGTTGTATAAAGAGTACAACAAAAACCTTTACGCGACCTAAATATCAAATAAATGTTTTTTTACTGACCATTTTGTTTTATAGAAGGTTTAGTATAACCCTTACTCATTGCTTATCGGACTTTTAAGTTACATAAATGTTTTTAAGTTTTATTTATAAAACTGCTCCTGACATTTATTTTAGATACGCGCAAAACTTGGTGTGTGTGACAAAAAAGTGTACGGAAAAATAATACAAGGTAATTTCATAAGATTTGTAATAGAAATTATTGTTCTATATATTGAGCATTTGCACATTTGGCGTGAGCTGAATTCGTATGGGAAGGTCACTTTACCGTTAAAGTTTATGATGATATACAGTTTTTTGCTGTCGCGCTCTTAATATATGCGAAATAATTATAATTTATAACAATATTTCTTCATATTTTATTACAGTTAAGGTTAGCCATTTTGGAACAAGTCATGGATTTATACTTATATGACTACAATATAACTTTATCTTAAGTAAAGGTTTTTATAACGACTACAAATTGTCCGCCATTACTAAGCCGCCATTACTAGTCCGCCACTTCGTTTGTACCGTTTCCACGATGTAACGTCCATGGTTTTTTTCTTTTAAATAGTACTGTGATGCTCACGAAATGGCGACTAATGTTTTATAATATTAATTTCAAATCGACTATAAATTGTATGATGTTTTATAACCGTAACTTAAAATCAATTTAAAAACATATAGTCCAATAAAAGGAATATAACGAGTTCGGCAACAACTAAAGGTTTTTCAAAGTTTTTGTTTGACGTTAATATAACCAACAGTTGAATAAAGGGTAGATAACAGTCCCGCTGATATCTTTTTGTCATATTGAAGTTACCTTCAATACCGCTATATAACTGTCGAGATAAGGTTTTATGATATCACTTATACAACAATAAAATTATGTAGACGTTGTAAAAATGACCTTATTACGACGGTTCTGTTTTTTCTAAACCCTTTATAAGACGAAAACGTTTATACAACTTTGAACATCATTAAGTAAACGTTTTCTTTAAAACCTCTACATGATTGTTGTATAATTAAGTCGCAAAAACGTTTATTTACCATAGTAATTAGACTATTTGGTAGGACGACTAAACTATCAGATTTACAACGTTTATTTGACTAACAGGTTAACTAAAAACGACTATAAAACTCTTATATGGCTAAAGGTCGTATAACTCTTGATTTATATGACTTCTTTGCTAGTTGGGAGGTCACTGTTAAGTTTTCTGTGAAAGGAACTCTTACTTGTTTATTTCAAAGATAAGGTCTTCAGCACACAATATAACAACTCCACGCCAACGCGGTAACTTTACTTACACTCTGGATGAGTTGTCAACTGGTTTGATTCACTCAATGGACAACGCCGCATGAACGAGTGGTCAATGCAAATGGTTGGTCGATATACATCTGTCGCAAACAAATAATCGCCGCGTGGACAACGTCTGACCAAAATGTGTGACGAACATGTCGGGGTTGTCCTTTAGTGTACGACGCGTAGACCACTCGTCATACACTACTTCAATATATTTTTTCAATTAAACCTAGAACATATGAGTATGACATATAGCTTAAATATCAATATTTGGCATAGATTCGAGTCACCGTTGAGTTGTTATAAGTTATAATATGCGAAGACCTTTATAAGACTGTGTTAAGATTGTGTTAACTTGTCGGTGAGACAATTACTCATTCCTCATTCAACGGCGGCGTGTCCAGTTATTAATATTCGTTAAACGCCATTGTGCTTTCTTTTTACTTTCTATTCAATAATTCAATGGTTTCTTTTGAAGGAAAAAAGACTTGACGTACAGGATGTATAAAAAATATATTTCGTTTAAGTGCACATTCAGTAGGTATCACTCATATTCTGAATAGGAAACAAAGTAGATTTTTTTGGTTTCGTTGCGAGGGTTGGCCTGTTGCCCAGTCGGTCTGGCAACTACTAAAAATCCTCGCCGTTCATTTCATCGAGTTTTTTTAACAAACAACATTTTTACTAGTACATACAAAACTATAATAAACACAGTTTAAAGGTACAGGTACCTTATTATTCTACAGCACATTGTACCTGTGGTAAAAATCTTCGCAGTCAATTTAATCGCGGTTTTAAACAAATTATTTTTTTACTAGTATTTGCAAAACTATAATAAAATAGAGTATAGATAGACCTGCGTACCTGTAGCATTCTAATCGATCTCGCCCAACCCGAGAATACCAGGTATCTACTTAAGCCTAACATCGGCAGGTAAAGTATTAGTGGCTGTTTTACGATTCTAGACCACAAGCGGCGATATTGCGCCGGTCGGATTTGCATGGAAAGAGCCCTGGAGCCGCGGAACGGCTGCGATTGCCACCAAACGGCACCTGGGTGCTGTTCACAACCCTCATCTGGCAGATAACCAGTATCATATGAAGTTCAATCAGTAATAGTGAACCAGACTTTGCAAGTGTCGGTAACGTTAGGTTTTACTCGATACGTAAATACAATAACATATCAATGCGAGCGCGATAGAATACATTACGTATCGAGTAAAACCTAACGTTTCCTATACTTTCCAACTCATGGTAGGTCTACTGTTCCAGTTTCTAACAAACTCTGGTGTTTTTCATAAAATATTTGCTAACCAATCATGGTGGTTTTTTTATGTATCTAATATGTAGATGAAAATATCTATTTTTATTTATCATCGCTTACCTACTTGCAATACAGCCTTAATTGAGCTTACTGTGGGATTAGGTCGATTTGTGTGAGAATGTCCTATGAAATTCATTTATGGCCGCGTGGTAACAGCAATATAAAAAGAAATAGGTACATCACTGGGTGGTGACAATTGTATAACTCTGCAATCTCTCATTATGTGTTAAGAATCGACTAAGGGATCAAAGTGTCACTTACCATTCAGTTATTGAAGTTTGATGATCGCAGCAGCGTTACATAGTGGACACACTACTCTGATCGCTAACCCGCTTGCCCAGTTACAGCTAACCGTTCTTTTTGTATGGAGAAAATACCGGTTCCGGTCCCTGAAAGGGAGGGGTCTTTGTCCAGCAAAGGATTGAAAAGGGCTGATGAATCTGATGATTATGAGGTATTTTTGTGTATCTATAGATGACAGATTTTACTCCACGAGTGTGGAGCGACAGTATCTCGCGGGCAAGCTAGTATACATATCACAATATTTTAAGTATGGATTTAGAGTATAAATGTAATTAAACGGTTAAACTCACGTGTATTTAGTCACTACGCGAGACATGTTTCGGAGAGCCTAGGTCTCCATTATGAAGCACTGAGCCTGCGTTCACGCCAAGCAACAAGCGACTCGCGAGCGCGGCGTGCACTCATAAACAACAACACAAAACATGTCGCGCGTAGTGACTAAATAAATATACGTGAGTTTAACCGTTTAATTATAGTACATTACTATAGAGGACGGGAAACGAAGGGATACAGGCCAAGTAGATATATCTGGCCGAAGGAACTGAGGCCAGATAGGAATACGCGGCCTGAATCCCTGTTTCTCGCCGAGATTTGTATAGTGTTTTCTCAAACTTGCCATGAAATAAAACGAACTGATTTCGCCGAACCATACTATTTCATTTGTAAATATACCAACCAATAGCACAGTATCGTAGAACATTAAAAAAAAAACATTCGAGCCTATCTTTTTTTTAATCTGTTTGAGGTATTCTTTTACCTGCTGGTATAGACATAAGTGCTAAGGTTTTTTTTTTGTGTGGCTGAATGTGAAGACCTAGTGTCACAATTTGACGTTTCAAAACAAAAGACAGTCTGTTTGCAGTCCTAGGTGTGAAATAAATACATGAAATTTCTTTACATATCATCTTGGCACAGGACACCGGATAGATAGTATTTCCGGGTTTAATTTAAAGTATGTAACGTGAACATTCCGTAGCAAGTTTGAGAAAAAATATTTTACGGTGGAGACTTTGGGGCCGTGGGGTCCGGGAGCCCTCAGACTTTTGAAGTAGTTGGGGAAAAGGCTGTCTGAGGCGACTGGTGACCATAAGGCTCCATCGTAGGCCACGTCTCTGCCCTTGGCTAGTCTGTGGCCATGATTAAGCCTATTTCATATAAAAAAAAAAAAAAAGGCTGGCTCATTTCTTGTCCAGAGGTTAGGCATTGCCATCCAGCGAGGAAATATAGCCCAGTTATGGGCACTCTCGCACATGGAAGCGAGTTGGGGGATGTTGTAGTTTAAGTTAGTTATTAGTAGGTATTTTAGTTTTAAGAATGTTTTATGTTTTTTTTTTCATTTTATATTAAATAAAGGACACTTACGATATAAAATTAAAAATATGTATATTTTAGTTATTTATTATGTCTGACGAAAGTTTAAATTCAATGGATTTGGAGATCATGTTGTAATGGACAAGCTTGTAGCTGGTAATAGCGAATAGTGTCTGCATTGCCTCGTCGCAGCCTCAATCTGGGAGCAGCCATTAAAGAAAAGATTACGGCATTTGTGGCGAAAAAAAAACTGTGACTTTAACAAAATCTGACTGCCAATCTAAATGATGCTAGGTTTGAAAATCCCTTCAGGTGCATTTAGACCAAACGAGCACCCGCTCATTCTATCCCCCACTTTACGAAATTCGTTCGTTACACAAAACGTGATTCGTCGAAATTCGTTGATTTCGTAGAGTTGGGGATAGAATGAGCGAATGCTCGTTTGGTCTAAATGCACCTTTACATCTCCTTTCTGATGAGATGACCGTAACACTTAGTGAAGTGCCCACTAATAATAATAAAATAAATGTCAAAACGTCAATTTTAACTCAAAGTGAAGGTAAAAGTATACTTGTACGCGCACTGATATTGTTGATTTTGAGTGCAGATACAACACCAGACATATTTTAATTGATAGGAGACATATTAGGTATAAACAGTGACAAAGATTTTTGAATAGTACTTATCCTTTAAATAAGAGTCACAGTTATTTTTTTTTCACCGCAGTTAATTTTTTTTCAAAAACAGACAAAAGTTAATAATTCCTTGAATTTCGAATATTCTGGCTCATGGTAAAATCAGCGTATTTCAAGAAGACCGCCGCTACTAATATTATTTATTAAAAAACTGCTTTCATTACAAGAAAATACCTGCCCCTCATAATGAAATGTAGCTCGAAGTTTTTCCAGTTACCCGTTATCTGCGGAACAAAGTAATATCTCAGTGTAACACCCTCGGCAAGATGGGACTTTGTCTCATTAAGTACGTTTATGAAGCAGCCTCATTTATTAGGCACAGCTGTGACCCCGTCTTAAGGCACGTGAGCTTCGTTGTAATCATTTTCATGTTGAGATTCTTTTGTTTACTTTCTAGTACTGCCAAGTTCAAAAATATGTATCGAAAGAATCCCTTTAAAAATATATTACGACGTCCTTATTACATAGAATTAAAGTGCACTGGGATATATTTTGAGCATTTCTATACAGGATGTTTTTTTACATTTCCGTTAAATTGAACAGGTTACTTGGGACATTAATAGAAGTTGATTGGTTTATTTTCATACATAATAACTGAAATGGCGAGTGTGAGAGAACCTTAACAATAAGATCTCAGGTGACTGACGGCACATGTCAAAATAAGTAACATTAGGATGTAATAAAGATTGCAATACACTTGTTCAGCAAACTATTTTTTTTAATAACTCAATAACAGTAAGAGTTAAGACACTAGTTTCTAGGAGAAATTGATTATTTTTGACCTAAATAAGCTTCCCTTTCATTTAACGGAAATCAATAAAAACACCGTATATGTATATGTATACACCTTATTTTGCCTCTGAGCGTACTGTCATACAATTTGTATATGAGTATTATTATTGATAGTTGACTTCATAATTGTTTTAGGTTGATTAGTTATAATTCAACCTTTTTGAGGCATTATGTAAAATATTTCAATTAGGAACTTCATGAAAGCGAAGTATTTACAAACAATTAGCAATGATTCACAAAATATTTACAACTTATTATTTACTACTACTAATTTACCAGTTAACTGCACTATTAATTTAATTTCCGTCCACCGATCACTCAAATATGTTTGAGTTTAGAAATCTGACATAATCTTCTTCTATCTAGCGTTATCCCGACCTTTATCAGGGTGCTTAGACAAGTTGCCAATCACTAGCGCTTAATCGTCAATCGTAAATGAAAGGCCACTAACTGTCTTTGTCGCACTATTATGAAAGAGTGACAGAGAGGGAAAACTACGATACGCTACTAAGCGTTAGCGAATGGCAACTTGGCTAAGCATGCAGGGCCGCTTTCCTACTACCTTCCCTCCACTTTGCGCGATCGAGCACGCTTAGCACAAGATTGTTGAGGCGTGTAGCTAGTGAAATAGGATAGATAGAAAACTTGGCCTTGAGCAGCCGTTGTGCGAAAGATAGGTTAGCATATTACCACAAGTTCATCGAACACCTAACTGAAAAATACCCCCCCAATCCCTAAGTTCATGTTGCTATATCATTTACCAGTAGATTAGATCCGGATCTTTAGTCAATATAGAAAAGCTCACACGAAAATGTAGTGGTCTATTGAAGTAATTCCAACTGCTGCATATACCTGGGCCAATTTTCAAAATAATATAACGCTAAGGTCTTCTAGATCAGTGACAAGTTTAGCTTACAACCGTTGAGATTATGGCCGAGAAGTTTAGCTGATATAGCACATAGTATAATTGCTAACGCTTTTTCGCGAACGAAACGCAACTGTCTTGGTCGCATTCATAAAATATAGTAAGAGAAAGAACAATCTACGCTATGCTACTGAACTTAAGCGATTGCCATCTTGGCTACTATTATTAAACCAGAGGCCCTATCGAACCACGAACGAATTGTTGCCTCTCTCTCGCACTAGTGAATTCGTACGTATGTGTGACAGGCATTCGTAGGTATGCTCGTAGGTATGTTCGTTCGTGGTTCGCGGTAGGGCCCCAGGCTTGCTGCGAACATCGTAAAACGTACGTTTTGAGCGTCTCTTGCTGTCACTGTCTAACGAAATTATCATTGGAGCTGGCGTCGAGAATACGGATTTTGAAAATCGTTCAAGGGCTGGGGACACGCAACCGTTGAGAATTCGGAACTTGGAGCCACTCATTAGATTGTTCTGTCAAAAACTGGTCTAGGTTCTAGCATCCAACCATCGCCGCAGTATATTACTAACGTACAGTACGACTATGTACACACACTGCCTCTGACCGAACTGCGCCCATGGTGACTGCACATTTAGCCTAGCATGTGTCTCATTCACACGAGCTATTTAAGACTTTGCGGGTACTAACTTGCTTGTTCCATACATTTTATCGCCAATTTGGCACATCTCGGGCAGTGTCACTAGGCGCAAAGCCCGCAAGGCCCCAATACATCGGTTTCTTCGTTCGTTCGAACATGTAACCATTGGGAACAAGGGCAGCCAAGACGCGGTCACGTCGAGACAGGCTGACGCCGAGCACGTCCATTCGCAAATGGCGCGCAAAATTATACGCTCCGCTCCATACACATGAGCGCACAGTAATGTACTCGGGAGCACAGATATTTGGTAGAGTAGATCGTCCGTGGACCGGCTGTAACTTTGTCGTCTGACTACAAAATGTACTGAGCAAGAAGAGTGATGACCTGTTTAAAAAAATTCGCATTACTTTTAAGTTTTAATTTGGTATGTAGATATTGGGTTACCTGGACAAGTGGCGTTGTTAAACAAAATATTGTTCCGCATTTTTTTACCTATTCCTTATCTGAATTTGATATTCAGTATGCCCTTAAATGTTTCACCAGATCACCATGGATTGCCACAGGAGTTAGTCGCTACAACTAAGGTAACAGAACCAATACCTAATAGATAAAGCCACTTAATGTCGTTAATACATAAATAGATACATTTTCGTTGAAATACCATAAGTAAGTAATTAATTAAGTTTATTTATGTATTTATTTGATTTGCAACCGTTTGTTTAAAGTCGTGTGGTGGTTGGGTGAAAATGTAAGTGAACATCACTTGTCAGCAGCTACTAGAGTACGGAGCAATCCTTTAATAGTATATTTGTATTAAGAATTATGTTGCACCGAGTCATGGGCGTAAGAAGTCTAAAACTTATAAAAGTTTATACGTCAGAGCCTATGTTAAAAGGATCTTAACACATTTCCTCTTCACCATATGTTTCTTTTCTTACAAATCGCGTTATATGGGATATCTATTTAGATGGTATGTCTTCGTTGAGATCCTATACCTCCAAACGCAAACAGAAATAAGAAAAAGAAGTGGTAGCCCACATACGACATTTGTATAACAGAGCAGATTCAAGAGCTCATCTTGTTATGTAGATTTTTGCTTTCGGAAAAGGATGAGCGTCGTTTTAAAATGTAACGAAAAATCCCTACTTTGCGTTATTTGCATAACTTTGACATTTGCTCATGACGTCGCCAAATGGGTTAATTAGGGGCAGGTGTGCGTAGAGGGGGTTAATCAAGCCGTTCTTTAGCGAACCGTTGTCTTTATACTGTATTTTTGTATGTAGTTATTATAAGATGTTTATTGTTGAGTTTTTATTATAAGATTTAATCTAAATACTATCCGATATCTCGGAAAAATATTCAAGCTTCTATTGTCGTGGCGTTTGTGTGCATGTTGAGATATTTCTGAGCACTGGACGCTCAGATTGTCTCATGGCGACTGTACTTACCAGCCTATATAGGTATACATGAGGTACGGTACGATACGAGTAGCTCATATAGTTTACAAGAGTACTCCCATATCAATCGTTATAGGTAACGTTGTCGTTTTTTTAATGAATCTGGATATATTTATAAATTTTTACCTTTTCAACGCCAAGAACCACTAAAGTGGCCGTGTGTTGTCCTGCCTACCACGCCAGCAGCCACTAAAGTGGTCATCGAGTGTGCTGTCAAAGTAACTGTCTTGCTGACAGATAAGGTTTATTTTCGTTGTTCATTGGTAGATATACCTACTGGCGTGTATGTCACAGTTTGGTGCGAGAGGGAAGGCGTTGAAAAGGCTAAACCACTAATTGGAGTTCGAGGCCAAAGAATCTACGAAAATATTGCCACAACAATGAAATGTTCTTATAATAGTAAATCCTTATTTTCTAAAAACAGGCGTTGAGATATCTTATTTATTGGTAATTTTAATTCTTTAATTTATAGAAACAATATTATTTACTTATTTTCACGTAAATATGAGATATTTTAATAAAAACTTAATTATCCGTAATTATTAGTAACAAAGTTGGTATTGCGCTGGTATCACCTCAGGTGTTAATAACATTTGGTACAGCAATTTAACTACACATAAATTAAAACCCTATTTCTGCATATGGTGTTATAAAGGACTCTCGGCTTTTGTGGGAGTGTAGTCGATTTTTACCCAGGACTCAGGAGGATAAGTGATGAAGAAGACAAATAAAAAATAAAATACAAAAATATCTTTCCCATAATTTTAACCCGTAATAAGGCAGGGGTTTAGTAATTTAACCATACCTACTGTCTTAACAAATATGCACGCTGTCGTTTGTGTTCACTGATAATTCAACTTATTTTTAAAATAGGCTTTGAAACGTTGGCTCTTATCATTTTAAGATCTTTACAAGAAAAATTTGTCATTTCTGTGTTAGTTAAGAGAAAAGAAAAGTTTTTAGGTATTTACGTGTTTTTAAGAAAATCCTAGTTGTGACAGCCATATTAAACAAAAAGGCGTACAAACATTACGGAGGTATATAATGATTTATTAGGAATTATTTTAAATAAATAAATTAAATAACAAAAAGGTTGTGGAAACCTGACAACTTTATTTGACAATGACATAAGAGACTTTGACAGATTTGACAATAACGCATCTGTCGTAGTTTCGTTGGCCTCGAACTCCAATTACTGGTATAAATTCAATACGGATTTTTTATAGAAGACAGTTATGGATCTATTAATATCAGAAAATATAATACCTACGTAGGTAAGTAAACTGATTTTACGGGCATTAATACGTACTTATTACTATTACATACTCGTATTTTTATAGGTCTCTTTTAGTCGACTGGAGGCCGGACTTGTGGCTTGTAATTTGTGCAGGGGATTTTTTTATTCATCATCATTATCATATCAGCCGAACATAGGCCTCCCCTAAAGATTGCCACAATGACAATTTTTATTATTACTTAATAATTTATTTATATTCAGAGGCCACCAAGAAGTTCAACTTAACACGAGACTTTTTATTGAGTCAAGCTTACAATACGAGTAAATACTGGAGCTTTCTTGTTATACCTACCTAAAATGTAAATGTATTGGGTAGACATGCCCTGAATTATTATAACCCAATGGGTTAGCCCCGGCAGCGGCGCCATTGTCATTAAAACAATAACAATAAATAAGCCTTTATATTATTGGCTATTCCAAAATTACCGGCGCAAACTAATAATAATTAAACACACATAATTTACATACCAATGGTTTCAATTACTGAGCGAACCTGCAGGTAATGAGATTCCTATTCTGACAATAACTCTAGTGAATAATTTAATTATTAACCTAATAATTATTATAGTTGTCGGTACACGGTACACTGACAGATGTTCAACCCGCTTGCTCAGCGTGGCGATTATGGGCATTTGCTAATACGCATAGGTAATATGGGCCGTGTGGTGACGGCAGTAAATTCAAATTCAAATTCAAATTATTTATTCATGGTAAAAAAAGTTAAAATAACGTAAAATTAGTGACAAAACAATAATATGGATAGTTTACCACGAAAAGGTCTCGCCTCAGCATAATGCTAACCCGGAAGTAAGCGCTGATCTTCCGGCGAGACCGTTTGTGGGCCACTATAGTTAGTGTGACACGGCCTTAAAAAACTAAAAACTGAATGCATGCATCTTAAATGTTACAGAAATTTCAAGTTGGCAACACAGCGAGAGTTAAAATACGTAAGCACAGTAAGAATACATTTGTCACCACCCCAACTCCTCCTGCAGGTGTCGTAAAAGTCGACTAAGCGAATGAAGTGTCACTGACCATTACTTGATAAAAGATTGACGATGCGCAGCAGCGTCATCATAGTGGACACTGCGATCGTCAATCCGCTTGCCCAGCGTGGCGATTATGGGCATTTACCTCCTAACGCGTCTATAGTCTATACGCATAGTTGATAGGAGAGGCCTACGTCCAGCAGTGGACTATCATAGCATAGGCTGATGATGATGATGATGATGATAGGTAATATGAGAGGCTCTACGTTCAGGAGTGGACTGAGATAGGCTGTCAGGTTTGAGCCTTTTCCATATTTAATACGTTCTGCAGCCGTTCTGAAGGTACTTACGTACGGGAAAAATTAAATAATTAGAATAGAGAATTGCTAAGTTCTACTTAAGGTGCGGTTAAACTAAAAGAGCATTCGCTGTTCTAACCTCCCACTCTACGAAATTCGATCGGTACACAAAACGTGATTGGTTGAGTTCTTAGAACGGGCGCTAGAACAGCGAATGCTCTTTTAGTTTAACCGCACCTTTAGTTATATACACTTGAATTTAAACTTTTGTGAGATATAATAACTATAAATATAATTAAACGGTTAAACTCACGTTTATGTAGTCACTACGCGCGACATGTTTCAGAGAGCCCAGATCTCTATTCTCAAGCACACCATTCTGTACACTTGGTCGAATTGTGTAACATTATTCCCAGATATCTAAATTTCAAATTTCTGAGTAGCTTCAATACTCAACCCTCCTAACTAACATTTGAAAGTCAGCTCGCCAGTTACTCTATCGCTCGCCGATACGATTTAGAATTAAATGCGATTTCCATTGTTACATACAGTTGTGCAGAATGTCGCTGACATCTCAGTAATCGATGTTGCTGCATCTAGAGTATTTGCACGGACAGTGGACCGGGCCACGAGCAAATCCGGTCGAAGTGACGCTTTTGAGAGCTCGGCGGCGATAAATCCTTTAGAGCTGTTGCCATCGCTGTCCTCGCGTATCAGATCTCATTTGATGGTCAGAGGGGCTACCATGATTTTTTTAAATGCGATTCAGTTTAGGTTCGGCTTGTCAGTTTTCGACAGTTATTCTATGGAACGGACACATCCCGATTAAGTTTAGGTCCTAAACATTTCTTGGGACATTCTTTCACAAATGGGACAAGTCCTACGGTAACCTTATTAAGGCTGGTGTTGTGGGAACAAAGCGAAGAAAAAATAAAACGGGCCAAGTGCGAGTCGGACTCGCGCGCAAAGGGTTCCGTACCATTATCAATTTATTATTAAAAAAATACAGTTAAATCAACCTACCTCAAAAACTATAAGAGATAATTGAATCAAACCAAAAATCGTTGATAGAGTTTATTAATGTGCATAACATATATTTTTTTTAGAATTTTATATTGCGTAGTTTAAAAAATAGAGGGGGGGGGACACATTTTTCAGACTTTGAGAGCTGATATCTCGAAAACGATTTGCTTAAATAAAAATGAGATTTATAAACCTTCATATCATTTTCAAAGACCTTTCTATTAATACCCCACACGCTTATATACAACAAATTTTTTTTTTCTATCCCTCAGTTACATGTATGGAGGGCCCCCACCCCAATGGTTTTTTTTACAATTTAGTATCATAATCCTGTAGCGGTTCATACAACACATATTCTTACCAAATTTCGTTACTGTAGCATTTATAGTTTCCGAGTAAATCGGCTGTGACAGACGGACAGACGGACAGACGGACATGACGAATCTATAAGGGTTCCGTTTTTGCCATTTTGGCTACGGAACCCTAAAAAGAGATTTAATATAATTATGTAAGTAGCTATTTGTATTATGTATAAATGATTACATTTATTTATGTATGTCTATTGGAATTTTTGTTTGTGTTATTGGTATTCATTTTTGAACTAAATATTTTCCATTTTCTGTACCACCCACTACCTAAATTTTGTAATCGTGTCTCCTCTAACCAAAGGTTGTCTGAAAGAGATCGCTTTTTAGCGGCGATAAGGCCGCCTTTTGTGACCTCTGTTTTTTGTATTTCTTTTATTTTGTGTATTTTTTTTATTACGTGTGAGGTGTGCAATAAGGAGTGGAACGAGCTGAAAACCCGACCACCTGTGGTTATTAACTACAAACTACGTAGGAGGGGTGCTGACTTGCAGCAAATGTAGTCGCATATTTGTTGCAAAAATAGGCTACGTCAGCGTCAGCCACATGAGAGCACACGAGCGACGCTCTCAGTAGCCAGTTCAACCGGTCACCGTGGCCGAAATTGGTCAGGAAGAGATGCTCATGATGATCTAGATACTCAAACACATATGGTATAGGCTGCCCAACAACCTTCGGCAGTAGTAAAAGGGGACTAATTTAAAAGATATAAGTTCGTATTGTTGATCGGTATAGAATCTGTCGTCCTTTTTCAGTCCATAAAATTTAAAATTTAACTTTGTAACATAAAAATTATGACATTAATGAATTCATTCATAAATTTTTCAATTTCAATTCAATTAAGTTTTTTTTGCAATCGACCCTTGTAACAATATCAACAGAATAGCAGATCGGTCGAGCAGGCCAGTCAACGACATTGATTTGTGAACCATTTTGTACCTTGTCGTAGTGACAATCAATATGAATGCTAGGGATATCACGTTATTGTCTTTATGACAAAGTGCGAAATGGTACATAAATCGATTCCCATTGCCGTACTGGGATATTGTAACAATAGAAACTGTCGAGGACTTAAATAAAAAGCTCCAAGCGAATACAACGAGTAGTAGCGCCGAGCGTAAAAAACAAACATCGCGTGTCGTTGAAATAAAATGTTCACAAAGGATATTGCGATACTGCAATTATCAAAATCGAGCGATGCATAATGTGTCAAGTCTGGAAATCAGTTTACAAGAATTTAAATGGCCGTTTGCATTGCATCAATGTCATTTGACAGGCTGATCAATATTAGGTAGGTACCCAGCAACTTCATAAGAAACTAGTGAAACTACCTACCTACTCGTACTACAAAAATTTAAATTTAATGCGAGGTGCGAAGGAAGCTTAGTTTTGGCTGAAAAACAGCGCAGAATTTTCGCCTATGTGGAATGGCATCTCTCTGGCATTAAAACCTTTTGTCACGACGAAAAATAATTATACTAGATTAATTATTAGAATAAATACTTCGTTTAGTTATGTATCTTAATCTGTTACAGTGACGGTTTAGTGCAACCCACCCTATACTTTCCTAAAATCACATTTTGTCATAAAACTTATACATGAAAACTAAACTTATTAAAGTGCAACTTAAGTGAAAACGTTCAAATGGCTGAAATTCTTCGTCCGAGACGAACATTATCCTTAGTGCCATAAACAACGGGAATAACTCTCAGTAATCCAGACTGATCCTAGACTTCGGGTGCTCTCAAGGGAGCCAAACGTATGCCCGTGATTCCCAATTAGGTGCAACTTGGCCTCATATTTCCTCTGCGGTGGGCGGCTCCCGTTTCTCAAGTAGAAGTTTAACGGAGATAGCTACTCTGAATAATTAGTCCACGGCGTAATCAGGTTTGTTAAATATAATTTCAATTCGATTTTAATCTTAGTGCATTGCTTTTATTTTATTAAATTTTGACTGAAACAAGGATTACCGTTGATCAGGCACATGTATAAATTGTTGCCGATTTCTAAGAATGAACATTTGACAGTTTAGAAATAAGCCTTATATTATACGTCGTTAAGACTATCGGAAAAATGAGTCTTACACTCATATTATTAAAAATGGATTATTCTATAACTGTCAAATACAATACAATGTACTGTGACATGGTTCTAAAGTGGCCTAGAGTTCTAATTGGTTGAGTGTAATGAGTGTATAGTCAAGGGCATAAATATGTATACGCTTTTTTATCAGGGTCATACCTACATTAGAATACAAGTACAGGGTTGGGCTGATTAACTGTCCTATTGAAAAACATTCGTTTATCTATTGAAATATAACTGCTTTTCATACCCTGTATGTCATTTTAAATCGTCGATTTAATCAGCTTCATGGATTCCGAAACTCATTTTCATAACATTTAGTTGTATATATTTTTAAGAACAAAATGTAAAAAGCGGTGTTGTTGGATAATGGTGCAGCGAGCATTAAAAATCGGGCGAGATTATCAACTGACCATAAAAGTAAATATCAACGTATGTTTTAATACTGCATACCTTCAATCGTTTCAAGGAGTCCTCTGCTTCCAAAATCAAGCCGAAATTGGGTAAGCTTTAAATGATTTGAGTCAGTAAAGTACCAATAAGCACCCATGGGCAATTTTTACGAAAATGTGCCTCTTATAATATAATCTTCGATAAAATTATTAAATTGAAGAGGGGTTAATATTGCACTGCAAAATAATCACAAAATGTGAGGCCCTTAAAAAACAGATAATTTATATATGTACCCTCTCTCTTTAAAAATATCAGAGTTAAATACAATAAGTCGAATAGGCGGCATGAATGTCATTTTTCAAAGAAAATGCATTTTCATTGCAAGAGTTTGGTAAATGCCAGATTGATTATGGGTATAGTGTTTTATTAAGAACTAGAAAGGAAGGTATTTTAGTTATAAATTTATTCCAAAAAGTTAATCAATCAGGGTACAATATGATAAGAAGAAATACCAAGTTATAGCCAAAATTATGAGGCTGATATTTACCTAGCAAAGTACGTTAAATCTTTAGATAACTGAAATGCTATAACCATTTCCATATATGTACAAATCAATGCAGAGTTTTATTGAGACGGGTTAAGGCTAAGATTCAAGTTTATACTAGGGTTAGATAACCTAATATGACATCACATGGCAGATAAGGTAGTGCGTGCCGGATGAAATTCCTTATATGATATAATGCTTAAAATAATACATGTTAAAGGGAAGTTTATCAAATTTATCAATTGCTGCGGTAAAATATAGAATGTTTCTGATATAAATAACACCAAGATTTGTAACATTGTTTTGTTTTTAAACTTTTATACCACTTTTTAACTAGGACACTTAATCCGCCCAACCCTGTACATGCAACGTGTACTCTTATTGTCTCCGACGTGTCTCACCCGAGATTAAAATGCAATTTCAAACAGTTTATGATAGAATTCATTCATAAATCGTCCATGCAATTCGGAAGTTTACTGTACTTACTTAAAACCTTAATACATATGTAGTGAACTATCGTTTCCCTGTGTATTTCCAGGAAAAGATCCGAACTTTTCTTCCTGTCTCAATTAGTATCAGTGCAAGGATACTGTACCCGTACGGATACGTAATAAAGCAGGCCGTGTGAGCGCGATATCTGGTGGGGACCAGAGTTGGAACGATTGAGAACAAAAATGAGACGACTCTTGAACAGAGCAATGAACACAAGTTCTGACGTTGATTGGGACGCTTACAAGACGGCCAAATCAGACTTCAAAAAAAGACTAAGATACAGAAAATCCCTCTCATGGCGGAAATTCTGTGACAACATATCCACGGCAACGCAAGCAAACAGAACAAGGAAGATCCTCGCAGATCAACCGAAACAGCTACTAGGCACCCTGCGGAGACTGGACAACACCACTACCACCACTCCAGCTGAAACGGAAAGGCTAATGGTGGAAACACACTTCCCGGGATGTAGAGTAGTAAACAAACAAAACCAAGACGAACAAACAACGGAATACTACCCGACTGAGACCGAGTGGGAGACAGCGGAACGCATAACAGAACTAAACAAAACAATATGGGCTGTGAATAGTTTTGAAAGCTATAAGTCACCAGGCACAGACGGAATCTTCCCAGCACTACTAAAATGGGGAGGCCTAAAACTAATGGAACACGTATCAAATATACTCTGCAGTTGCATAGCATTTAGATACATACCACACAAATGGAGGGAAGTAAAAGTAATCTTCCTACCAAAACCCGGCAAGACTGACTATTCGGACCCCAAGTCATTCCGGCCAATAAGCCTCACATCCTTCTTACTAAAAACTCTAGAAAGATTGTGCGACAGAGAACTGAAGGATACGGCTCTTAAGAACATAACTATACATCAAAACCAACACGCCTACAGTCAAGGCAAATCAACAGACTCAGCCCTTCATGCTGTAGTGAGCAATATAGAAAACGCACTGGAGAGGAAAAACTCCTGCCTCGGCACCTTTATCGATATAGAAGGGGCCTTTGACAAAACCAACTTTAGCAGCATTCAGTTAGCGCTACAAAGACACGGAACAGACCACCTTATAACAGAATGGATCATGAATATGCTCAAACAGAGAGTAGTAATACTATCTGACAACGGAGAACACCAGGCACTCGTTATGAGAGGATGCCCCCAGGGAGGAGTACTATCACCACTACTCTGGAACCTGGTAGTGAACGATCTAGTAATGGAACTAAACAACAAACATTTTATGACCATAGCATACGCCGATGACCTGGTGATATTAGTAAGCGGCTTGATAATAAGCACACTATGTGACCTAACACAATCCGCACTAAGGATAGTGGAGAAATGGTGCATGGAGAATGACCTATCGGTAAACCCAAAGAAGACAGATGCAATGCTCTTCACACACAGAAGAAAGTTGGGTAGCTATGAAATGCCAACTCTCTTCGGAACGAAACTAACGCTTTCAAAGGAAGTTAAATACCTAGGAATAACCCTAGATGACAAACTCAACTGGGGCAAACACTTGGACAATAAACTGAACAGAGCTACAGTAACCTTTTGGCAATGCCGAAGGATGGTGGGCAAGAGATGGGGCCTAGCACCCCACATAATACTGTGGCTGTACAAAATGGTCATAATGCCGATGATCAGCTATGGCTCGGTTGTGTGGTGGCCTCGCACACAGCAAACCACTACAATAAATAAACTAAGTAAGATACAAAGACTAGCATGTGTGGCAACCACAGGCTGCATGAGAACCACTCCGACTGCAGCACTGGAAATAATGCTAGGATTGCTACCACTGCACATGCACATACAGAAAGAAGCGGCCGCCACAGCGCTTCGGCTTAAAAACCAAAATTTGTGGTCAAACCTCAGCTCGGCACACAAAAAGATCTATGACAAGATGATCTCTAGCATGCCAATACTAGAAGCACCTATTGACAAAATACCAAAGACGATGATCTTCTGGAAAGATTATGCCATATCGCTAACAGAAGATCAGAAGGAAGGACTAAATCAAACACACCTTAGAATATTTACAGATGGCTCAAAAACAAATGAAGGTACCGGATGTGGAGTCTTCTCAGAAGACCTTAACATGCACATTTCGAAACCTTTAGGAGAACATAGCACAGTTTTCCAGACGGAATGTGTGGGAATAATAGAAGCCTGCAAGGCACTGAGGAGACGAAAAACCAAAAATGAAAATATACTAATACTGTCAGACAGTAAATCAGTGCTGCAAGCGCTACAAAGTAACAAATTCACCTCAGAACTTATATTAGAATGTCACAGCTGCCTCATGGAGGAAAGCAAGGAAGGGAACAAAGTGACTATACAATGGATAAAAGGACACAGTGGCTCAAGAGGAAATGATGCGGCGGATGAACTGGCGAGAAAAGGGTCAGAGACACCGACGTACGGACCGGAACCCATCATACCACTACCATTATCATACATACGAAACCAACTGGGTCTATATCATCGACATCTCCACAATAAATGTTGGAACGACCTGGTCTCCTGCAGACAAACCAAAGAAGTACTACCTGAGTTAAACTGTAAAATCACGAAAACCCTACTACGAACACCCAGGCACAAACTGAGGAAAATAGTAGGATTGATCACCGGACACAACACTTTAAACAAACACCTGCACAATATGGGCAAAACAGATAGTCCTATGTGCAGGGCCTGCATGGAAGAGGAGGAAACAGCAAAACATATTCTTCTAGATTGTAAACAGGTAGAGGTATACAGGAGTAGGCACTTGGGGACTCCACAGACACTAAAGGAGGCATTTAGCAACCTGAAACATACACTGAGTTTCGTGGAGGAGCTTGGATGGTTGGAATAGGGCTACCTCGCTATCACGCAAAAAAGGCACAATGGTTGTCGAGTTGCGGAAAAAGCCCAGTAAAACTAACTAACTAACTAACTATGGCTACTGAAGTTTATTGTGACAGCAATATGAATTCGGACGGTTCTATGAAAAGCCGAAAGGATTTTGCACTAACTGCACTAAAATACTATCTCATTTAAACTATTTATACTTCTAAGATTATTTTCACCCGTGCACTCACCTGCAATTGTCCGGCATAACTGCAATTCAACCCGAATAGCGATTAAACTTAGTCTTCATCCAACTCCAAGCAATTCCGAGCCAAATACATTTAAAATATCACTTGTTTTCGCCAAATTCTAGTGCCGCAAAATGCAAAGTTTCTTGCGATAACTGATAAATGACTCATAGGTCTATCCTAGAGTTTATTAATTTTAAATAATGTCGATTACTATGAGGTGATTGTTTTTAACTCACTTGGTTTAAATTAAACATATTGATACATTATCCGCGCACGAAATATAGAACTGACAACAATATTTATCCTAGCCTAATAACTTGGTGCGATAGTATTTTTAGTGGCTTAATTGCAAACATGATATCTTGTTATTCTGTTCTTTGCTATTATCTATGTAAACCAAACAAGATGTACATTTGATATGATATGAAAGTCATTCATCGAAACTTCATGCAGATTTTAGAAAACTATGTATAATTATGACACCTGACGAAGTCTCCACTGCAATTTTTCTGTTATTGTTTTTTCTTTCATTCGTGATTCTTGTAAATAAACAATACATTGACATACCTTCATAATTATTTCTTCTAGTTTGATTTTGTTATGCCATACAAAGTACTTTTTACTGTTTGGTTAAACGTATGTTTTCTTGATTACACTCCACATTAAACATACTGCTTTTTTTTAGGTCGTCTTCTTATACTCTTAGATTAGATTCGTCGTCTCAGAACATGAACCGTAACGCTTTTACAATAGAGTAGTGTTCCGCGCTTTATATGATGGCAACTGTACCGTTCAAATCGACCTTCCAATGACTAGTGTCCAGAGAAGTAATTTAAATGAAATCTATAACCCCAAAAACTAATAAGTACAAGTACCTAAATATGTCAAGCTCCCTCTAGTAAATCATTTAATGATTGGCCCTTGGCTCTGCGATTTGCGGCATATTCAAAATACAAAACCGCTTACGTTCATCTGTTGCTGTAATCATCTGCATTTAATGGATCCCCATCTACATTGTTCAAATATCCATCAATCTTACTTACCTGAATTTCGGCGTTTGGAGTTTTTAATTAAAAATGGCCGCTGCGTTTTAACGATCGCTCGTAGTGATGGGCCGTGGGAAGTTGAAGCGGGAATATTGTTTTGTTTCGTTTAGGGCTGCGATTTGAGGTTGGTGAAAAAACGTTTGGGTGTTGCAGTACTTTGCATTGCAATATTTTTATCGGAAGTAATTTTGAGAAAAGGATACCACCGAATATTTGATATTAAAAGAACATTATGGCAAAAATGAAATACATTCATTGCAATTGTATTGTGAAGGATTTGTACTTTTAGCTGAACTACGCCTGCTAAATTTAGGTAATTTAGAGTTTTAAAAAATGCGATATTGTAAAATGTCTATATAAATTAGAGGTAACTCGTGAATTGAATGTGAATTATCCAAAAAAAATACACCACCAAAATCGGATTTAAAGTGCTAAACAGGTTCCTAATAGTTAGGTATTTTTGGCTTGTTAGGAAAAATAAAAGGATAATATATTTTTCATCACACTTGCTGTCTAAGCGCGCCATTGCTTGCGCGCGTAGCGGGAGTAATAGAAAAGTTAAATTCCCTAGGGAGTAATAGAAATGTCAGTACGTCATAGAATAATATTTTGTCTTAAAACTTATTTTTTGGTTGGCAAATGTGATGAAAAACATTGTAATATGCATCACGGTCGGTAAGCGGAATACTAACTCAAGTCATAAAAGCCCTCCGCCTAACGGCGTCGGGCTTCTAACACTCTCTATAGTAATTCTGTACTTACCTCCCTTGATGCACAATGCGCTATTAAAATAGGAATATGAGGAATGAATGCTGAATGCTGTGATTTTTACATCAATAGAAATGTCTTCAGCGTCGGCCCATCACTATTCGTTTCATGGAAATGTGGTCCACTCATAAATTAATCATTCACTCCGCTCTCCGCCACTTACAGACATCCCCTATTTTCTATCCTCAGGGGAAACCAAACTTATGAATGAAGTTTTAAAATTATACGGTTTCTTGCGAAGTTCCAGTTAATAAACGGTTGCTCTACTAATTAGTTGGTACCTATTGCGAGAGAATTTCCCGTTTTTATGTATTATGTGAAATTATTGGAGAACGGGAAAAATGTCAAGACACTTAATAGTACATTTTGCATCAAGGGAAGTAAGTACGGTATTAGTAACGAGAGGTTTTAGAAGCCCGACGCCGTAGGCGGAGGGCTTTTAATGACTCGAGTTAGTATTCCGCTTACCGACCGTGATGCATACAATACAATGTTTTTCATCACACTCGCGGACAAAAAAAATAGTTTTTAGACAAAATATTATTCTATGACGTACTGACATTTCTATTACTCCCTAGGGAATTTCACTTGTCTATTACTCCCGCTACGCATGCAAGCAATGCCGCGCTTAGACACCAAGTGTGACGAAAACATTGTATTGTATCACGGTCGGTAAGTGGAATATTAACTCGTTCTTCTAACACTCTCGTTACTTAATTCCGTACTTACTTCCCTAGATCACAGATCACATCAAACATAATCAGCCTATATCACTCCACTGCTAGAGTAGGCCTCTCCTATTGACTACGCGTATAGACGCATTAGGAGGTAAATGCCTATAATCGCCACGCTGGGCAAGCGAATTGGCGATCGCAGTAATGTGTCTAGTATGATGAGATGACGCTGCTGGCTGTCATCAATTTTCTATCAAGGAATAGTCAGTGACACTTCTATCCCTTAGTCGACTCTTAACGACACCCGCCGGAAGAGTTGGGGTAGTGCCGTGATTCTTACTGCCGTCACCACGCAGCCAAACCGTATTTATGTAGTATAAAAATAATCATAGTTACCAATTGAAGAGAAGGCACGTGAGATACATGGACGGGCCTAGCTGCCAGACGACTTCACTTTCCGAACAGTCTTGCAAACGTTACCTATACCTCCAACAATATTGACTGTATATTTCTGAATGGTTGCGCAAATATAAACTGTTTTGAATAGGTGCACTATTATTGTGTAATTTACTTTACATGAATTTTATGTAAAATATGTAAAATTATTCCTGATGAGAACTTTACTTTTGTACCAATTGTTATCATAACCTTTCCTAAATATACATAGTTGAACACAAAAAGCTCCCAATCGCCTTGTAACTCGCAATAACCTAACATTGGGGACTTAATCCAACACAACCCTTACCTTACCGGTTAAAATAAACACTAGTGAAACATACGCCGATTAATCAAACTACCCGTATGCCCCTTACCATGATTAGCACGGCCGTAGTTGATTGGTATAGACCAATCGTCAGCAGAATCTAAAAAATATATAAACAAATATGGCTGACATTCCATAGCATTTGACATCTTTGACACATAGCACGTGAAACACGTTCGTAGATATATTTCTACGTTAATACTAATATAATTGGTATATCAATATTTCTAACTAAAAATGTTTGTGTACTCAAGGTTTAAGGTTTTAAGTTCGTAATAAAACCAAGATTGTGTTTTAAAAGTGCGGGATTATGGAATAATGCAAGTTTTTAGGTTTGTTTACATTTTTTTACATTCTACTAACGATTGGTATACACAGTACCTACCTACACGAGAATGGCCCTTACGAAATGCCTTTTAGAAGAATGATTGTTAAATATTCTGAGTAACGGATTTTTCCTAATAGGTCGCTTAATATTTTTATACTATACATTGGTAAGAAATGAATGGGTTATCCCTGTAGATCAATTATTATGTAAAGTATATTAGGTATTAAGAAAATTAATTTGCATTTGTGTTGTCATAAAACGGTACGAAAGACATATGATTTCATGTCTAATTATAACTGTGTTTTGCAACCTCCTGGTGTGTCGCCGCCTCCTCCTTAAGGTCTTCGCACACTATAACAACTCCACGCCAACGCGGCAACAACTCTACTCACACTCACGATGAGTAGTCAACTAGTTGATCCACCCAATGTTCACTAGTGGACAATGCGGTGTCAACGAATGGGCAATGAAAGTGGTTGCTCGATACACATCATCAGCCTATCGCAGTCCACTGATCTTCGGCTGCTCGCATCCAGCTCCTGCCAGCCATCCTGCGCAAATCGTCGCTCCACCTTGCCTGAGGGCGTCCTACACTACGCTTGCCGAGACGCGGTCTCCACTCAAGAACTCGTTTACCCCAACGGTTGTCGGTTCTACGGCTAATATTCAGCTTGCTAATATGGTGGGCTATGTCGATCACTCTGGTTCTCTGCCGGATAACCTCATTTCTGATTCGATCCCGCAGAGAGACGCCGAGCATAGCCCTTTCTCGATACACGTCAGTCGCAAACGCATAGTCGTTGCGTGGACAACGTGTGGTCGTTGCGTGACAAACCAGTCGGGTTGACCTTTAGTGTACGATGCGTAGGCTACTCGTCGTACACTATTTTAATATAATTTTTTTTTAATTAAACTTTGAACATATGACACAGGGTTTAAATTTCAATTATTAGACTTGAGTCGAGTGGGTGTGGAGTTGATATAGTGCGCGAAGACCCTTAAAGGCTTCGCGGTATATTTTATTTCAATGTGTCTCTACTTATTCACATCATGTCTCGTCTCTTCATGTCAGGATCTACGAGCGAGGTTAACCTTAGGGAGACAACAATGACTTAATAATATAATGTAAGGCTTGACACCTTATTGGACAGACAATTGACATCTGAGCAACCTTAGAAGTATGACCTGAATAGTGAATATTCTATACAAATAAGTTGCCCTAAATACTAATAGGTCTGTGTCATAACATGATTGCTATCGATACTTGTATCGATAAAAAGCTATAAGAATACAAAAAATGTATAACGATACAATTATAAGGCATCAAAGTTATCTTATTTCAACGAATATCTCAACCATTAAGTCCATTATGTCACGCACTACTCCTAAAGGCATTTGTACCTACGGCTTGTATTATATCATAAGTCATAACTAAGGTAGACGCCAAGGGAAACAATTTTATATTTTAGTTTCGATTCTTCTCGGGTCACTGTTGTAGGGTTAGAACCGGAAGTAGATTTATTTTATTGCGTATGACGATTTAAAAATGCTTGTTGCTATACCTATTTGAATACAGAATCGTTTGACTTTAACTTTTAACGTACCTTGTAGGGACGGAGATATTAGCTGGAATGACTGATATTCACCTGTTATTCCCCTTTAGTACCGTTTGGTAGCCAGATTTGTTAGCTGACTACCAAATGGGAAATATCCCGCCTGGTAGCCAGCTATGAAATGAGAATAACTTTCCCATCTCGTAGCCAGATTTGATACAAACCTGGTTACAAATCGGTAATGATAAGTCCCGATTTAAAACCTATTGAGATTTTATTCCCATTTCGAAGCTGGTTACGAAATTTTGGCTTCCAAACGGTACTTACGGTACTAAAGGGTCATTCCTTAGTATAATTTCATCTCTATCTTATGTACCACAGCAAGAGTAACCCTGGTAAGGGTACAGGGTAACCAAATAAACTCCGTCGGCAAACACGGCTTCCCAGTGTAGTTAAATATTTCACTTGTCCCGCCGCTCCGTACTCGTCACGCTGATTCAATTATAGCCTATTAAAGTCTCACTCAATCACCCAAAAAAATAAGACCGAGCTTTTTACGAGGATTTTGTATGTTTTAAATCGTCCGTTTTAAAGGCGACTTTGCTGGCTGGTGTTTAAGGTGAAACTACCATTATTTGGACAGCCAATTCGGACGCGGTTATGGAAAATTCTTGATTTTCAAATTTACTCGGCCGTGTTGTAGCGGCTATAGGAGGCAAACAGTACCTACATACTATTATTTGGACATCATCATCATTTATTTAAGAGCTTGGCTCTTGTCGGTGGAGTAATTTCTATTCTCTGCCTTTTCCTTCAGCTCTCTATACGTTTCAACTTCTATAGTTTCCTTCAATTGCTCCATGTAGGCTCTCCGTGGTCTTCCTCTTTTTCTTCGATTAAAACTTTAATGAAGTCATCGTGACGAAGTAAATGACCTACCATATTTCCTCTTCTGTTTTCAATCACTTTTAATAATGCTCTTCTTTCCTGGACTATACTTCTTCATTTCTTCATTATTTGGACAAACTACAGTAATTAATTAGTATATGATTATATTGCGTTCTGTCTTGTACTTAATACATTTCTCTTTATAACAAAAGTGAAATATTAAATACATTTTGCGAATCAGTCTTAAGACTTTGTCTAAATTCACAACGTTTAGATTTCCAAATGCATAGAGTTTTCTGAAATCAGAATTATTTTTAATCGAGGCGTTTAGTTACCAACTAATGGTTGAGTTATTTATTACTTTTAGTTTATACCTTTGAAACGAATTCGCTTTGAGGTGTGCTTCGGTGTTCGATTTTTGTTTTATTTCAAACGAATTCTATAGTGAAAAGGTTGGGTGAAATTTTAATTTTCAGGCTGAAGCCGCGAATATTTTATGTACCTGTTTGAGTATACAGGATGTCATTTGGATCGTGGAATAGTAGTGAACAGGATACTAGGGACCCACTCACAGTGAACAACTTTCACTATGGAGACAACCAAGAAATCCCATTAAAAAACTTCTAATTATTAGTTGGGTAAAGCCACAAGACTGTTGTCTGTCAACTGTAAATCAACAGTTACCAATTCTTTTGTACGTTCTCATATTAATTAAGTACATTTAAGGGTCCACATATCGACCTACAGGGCTAGGCTGGACATGCGGAAACTCAACTTTGATTAATTAATTTAAAAACATACGAAAGAATTGATTACTGTCGTTACAGTCTTGTGGATTTACCCAGTTGATTGATAATTAGCGAAATTAAGGCTTGATTAACTTAAAGTTAAGAGGTTTTTTCGCGATTTCTTGGTTGTCTCCATAGTGAAAGTTGCTCAGCGTGACCGGTTCACTCGGTCCACAACCCAGATGTCACCCTGTATTTCTGCTTAAACACAATATTTGTTTTGTGTGGATGGACCACAAAGCTTATTTCATTAAAACTAAATCCTTTGTCATAATCTCATGGGACATTTCTGTTTTAGAACAGAAATTTCCTCTTTTGGTATCAGATCGCTTATTTCACTAAAGTAAAGAGGGGTAAATGAAATCCTTTGGTTTTCATAGCACTAATCGGGAGAGCGGGAAACTCAAATGTACTCTCTCAACAAAAGTTATTTAATTGTGTCATAACAAGTTTATTAGAGTGCTGTTATCCTGAATTGTTTCTGTTCCACGATTGTTTCAGTTACGTGGCTCAAAATATGTTCGTAACAAACGACATATTCTTAGGGTGAATCTTGATTTGTTGGTCACACCCTTCTTTAAAACATCATAATTCAATATTATATTATTTCTTTGGTATCGACCTTTTGCACCTCGAAAGGGCAAAGGGCCAGTTTTGTACTATACGATCGCTCAAGCGGGTCGTCCGGCGTCCATGTTGCGTCCAAATTGCATCGTATGCGCGTGGCCTGAGTTAGTTTTTAGTTTTACTGGGTTTTTTCCGCAACTCGACAACCGTTGCGCTTTTTTTGCGTGATAGCGAGGTAGCCCTATTCCAAGCATCCAAGCGTGGCCTGAGTGCAAGTGGTCCAAATCCCTTGGACGGTCGTCGCGCCGCGTGATGCTCGCCACTGATGCCCTGGCCACGACATCGGTCTAAGGCGACCGGCTTAGCGGAAAACGTATGGTGCTCCCTCTCGTACCCATATCGGCATCCCGCTCCAACTCATGGATTCGCTCGCCGCTGGTCGCCTTAGACCAATGTCGTGGCCGGGGCATCAGGCATATAGCCGCAAAGTGTGAGTGTAGCTGCCTTCTCGCTTCTCGCGTACATTTTCTCGGAAAGACTTCGCGCGTGTGTCTGTAGGGGCCATCATGCGACCTTCTCGCGCAATTTCCCAGCACCGATCGGATATCAGGCGCGAGAACGAGACGGCAAGAAAGCAATTACCTATAGATGAATTACCTAGAGCTTGGAATTGCATTTCTAGTGGTGTTACTAAAGCAACACTTTTAAGGTGAACCTTGTGTCTTTACAATTAGGTTTACTATTAGTCGAATAATGCCAATACATGAGTCGATAAAACACACACAATAGCACACAATACATTGTAAATACGCGATACCACTACATATGCAATTCCATGCTCTCGTTAATTTATCTATACATTCACGCTTCTCGGGTGTTCTCGGCGTGAGTGTGTATGGGATATTAGATTTATTCCTTTGTTGTTTGTTCCAGGGGTGACGCTGACACCGTTCGTGCGGCACTGGCAGCCGGCCGCATACGAGCGCGTGCGTCGACGGCGGGCGGCTTCCACGCCCGCGCATGCGCCCAGCACCCTGCGCCTCTCCTTCCGCGCGCATGACAGGTAACTAATCAAACATAAACCAGTGGCCTATTTCACCATAATTACAAGTCTGACAATTGTAAAATATCACTGTTACTGACGTCACAGCCCTCCGTAGGCTACAGCTACCGCTTACTATCGGACGGCCCATGTGCTTGTTTGCCACCAACATAAAATTATTACTAATAACGTTATTATATCGTTGATAAACTACTTTTTATTTTCTGAAACCCGTGACAATTGTCGCAAGGTTTAGTACAATTTTCATTAATTCTTGACATGAGGTTCGGCTTTTGTCGGAATTCCGCTACAATTGTCGTGATTTTTGTGACAATTGTAATTTTGCTTCGCATAAAAATAGCTATTCACTGCTGATTTATTAAAGTTCCTGCACAATTTTTTATGCTGGTGGCAAATAAACGCACGGCCCTTCCGATGGTAAGCGGTAACTGTAGCCTATAGATGCTCCCTATTGGAGAAACCGTAAATTTACAATTGTAGGACTTGTCAAATTTGGGCCAGGTGGTTTATGATGGTCCCGTTTTGTCTATTTATCGTGCTACGCGTCACTTTCGAACTTGTATACTTGTTAGAACGTGACGGCAACGCTGATAAACGATTAGACGCGGTACCATCATAAGCCTACTGCAGGCCTAGGCAATATGCCAGCATACGATAAGCGAAAAGTGATAAATGTATGAGAATTACAGATTATTATTACTATCTGATACAAACCCTGACACTTCCTTAAAACAGCGTTAAGCACGCACGGGAGCAATAAAACATTCAACAAAAATATAAAATACGTTTTCATCACACTTGCTGTCTAAGCGCGCCATTGCTTGCGCGCATAGCGGGAGTAATAGAAAAGCGAAATTCCCTAGGGAGTAATAGAAATGTCAGTACGTCATTTAATAATATTATGTCTTAAAAGTTATTTTTTGGTTGGCAAGTATGATGAAAAACATTGTATGCATCACGGTCGGTAAGCGGAATACTAACTCGAGTCATAAAAGCCCTCCGCCTAACGGCGTCGGGCTTCTATCACTCTCGTTAGTAATTCCGTACTTACCTCCCTTGATGCACAATGTACTAAAACCATACCTGAATTGATAAAAACATCGATTTATTAGCACACTTCGCCGAGTGTCAGTCAACTGCGCGTCATAATCAACCGCCGAGTTTTTGTTTATATTTGCTCTCCGATGATTGATGCACAGAACCAGTACCTGCCGGCAGAAGTCAAACAGAATCCGAAACTCGGGCTCCCAACTTATGGGTATGCCTGAATTGTAACAGGACTTTTAAAATATAATAACAAAGTACAATACAAGTAGCAAAACATACATAATACATTTCACTTTGCTGGCATTTGAAATTAAAACCTATGAATGCAAAATCGAAAATAGGTTTACAATCAATTATAAACAAATGTCAGAAATCATGAGATATTTCCTTTTGACCAGATTTGTGTAAACATGAATGCTATATTACATTACAGTCAACAAAATTACAATCAAAATTATATTCCCGCTTAAAAATCCACTGTGCATCGTATTAACATATTTTTTTCACTTTCAAATGCCCTAATGATTAATGTATGTACATGTACCCTACCAAATGACGGCATCCGTACTAACTTTTCTAAACGACTTACTTAATATGTACTCTTATAGGTACCGTTCGCCAGTTGAATCCAAAAATGTACTCTACCAAAAACAAAATGGCTGACTTTCGCATATTGTGAAATACATTCATAGTTAGATTTATATTTATGTTAATACTAATAAATAACAATAATTGGTGCCAATGTAAAAGATTGGTGCCTTTCTAAAAGATCGCGGACCTTTTAGAAAGTATTTTCTTTTTATAGGTATAGATTGTTTAGGTATTTTTGTATAAGTTTTTATCTTTATTTTTAAATATTAGTTGAATCCGTAATTAATAAATCAAAATTATTAATGACATTATAATTGTAAATAAAATGTATTTGAATTGAACTCGAAGTTTAAGTTGGTAATACTGATCATGATTAGACTTAATTGTGTTCTGAAGTTTTTAGGATTGTTTAATTTTTTTTCGGATTCCACTGATGCTCAGTATACGAAAAAACCGGCCAAGTGCGAGTCGGACTCGCGCGCGAAGGGTTCCGTACCATTATCAATTTATTATTAAAAAATTACAGTTAAATCAACCTACCTCAAAAACTATAGGAGATAATTTAATCAAACCAAAAATCGTTGATAGAGTTTATTAATGTGCATAACATATATTTTTTTTAGAATTTTATATCGCGTAGTTTAAAAAATAGAGGGGGGGGGGACACATTTTTCAGACTTTGAGAGCTGATATCTCGAAAACGATTTGCTTAAATAAAAATGAGATTTATAAACCTTCATATCATTTTCAAAGACCTTTCTATTAATACCCCACACGCTTATATACAACTAAAAATGTTTTTCTATCCCTCAGTTACATGTATGGAGGGCCCCCACCCCAATGGTTTTTTTTACAATTTGGTATCATAATCCTGTAGCGGTTTATACAACACATATTCTTACCAAATTTCGTTACTATTTTTAGCAAATTTCGTTGCTATTTATAGTTTCCGAGTAAATCGGCTGTGACAGACGGACAGACGGACATGAGGACGTGACGAATCTATAAGGGTTCCGTTTTTGCCATTTTGGCTACGGAATATATAAATACGCCTCGGCCGATGCGAGTGCATAGCTATCCAAGTTTGAGTTGTTACCTGTTTATATTTGTTTCCCAATGATTGATGGCCCAATTCCCGCGGCAAACTCTGAATTTCCGCCATGAAACTAAACTTGGTATTCCAATTCAATGTTTATTTTTATAGCCGAATGTATCGTTAATTCTTTTTCTAGTTTTTGTTATGTTTGGTGATCCGCTCAATACGGAATGCTTATTTTTTGTTATCCGTTAAATTTAACAGGTTACTGGGGATTGGGACATTAATATAAATTGCCTGGTATATCGCTTTTACTACAATTCGAAAAAAAAATAAGTATTCCTTTTAATAAATGAAATAGTAAGTGTGACTAGGGTGACCTAAGGATTAACTTATAAGTGAATCTCTAATGACTGATGGCACATGCACAAACTAAAGTTCTATTAGAATATTATAAAGGTAGCAATACAATTGTTCAGATATTAAATTTATTTGTTTAATAACTCAATAACACTAGTTTCTTAGAGACATTAGTTAATTATATTCGACTTAAATAAGCCTCCCTTAAAAAAGGAAAACAAAAAAACACCTTTATAGAAGCGGGAGTATTTGGTATGATTAATTTATTATGATATCAATTTTATGCTTTTAATTTAACTTAAACACAGAATATGTACAGAGAAGCACAATATACAAATTACCAACGAGTAATTCCCATAACGCATACCGTAAGGTGTACCGTATGACGTTAATTATTAGAGACTGTGCATCGACGAAGGTATTTGACGTGTATATTAGTTATTACTCGGCGTGTTTATCCGTCAGGTATTATGACGTGATTAAGCGTCCGCTATTCTGTATCAGACTTGATTAGCCTTTAACGCTAACACCATATTGGTTCTATATTCAAAATTGCTTTTGTGCAGTCACCAGTGAATAATAATTTTCACATCGAAGCACTAAATGTATTATAGTCAGCTAAGCGTGTGATGGTGTGGGTAGGCCCCTCACAAGGTGGACTGATGACCTGGTGAAGGTCGCAGGAGTCCGCTAGATGCGGGTGGCACAGGACCGGTCATTGTGGCAATCTTTGAGGGAGGCCTATGTTCAGCAGTGGACGCGTGTGCGTCGCATGCGCATTGTAGTATCGGAGATGTCATAGTAAATAGCACAACGCTACGTCACGCGCACATGCACGCCACGCAAGCGGTGTGCCATCTAATACCTATGACATTTACATACGTTACAACGCGCATACATCCCCTGTGGCTTGGCTATTAATATAGAATAATTTTTTTTTTGGATTGTACAGTGTTATAATTATGAATAATAAATCAACGTGGGACGATCTTAAATCTACTTAGTTTTTTGTCTGACAAACATGTAACGCAAGATCGCTCAAAATATCACAAAATGTTCTACAGTTGGCAAATACCATTTACGTGATACTTGTGTATTTTGTCTTTAAGAAATAAACGATAACAATAATAAGTCCAGTTAAAGCTCAATTAACAAGACACTGGAATGAATACCTACCTGATACCTGAATGACATTCCTTTTTGGAAATAATAAATACAATATTTAATCTATGCATGCGACATCTACTGATAAATATTTGCATGTCCTTGTGAGTAAACATGTATTTAGTTCAAACTTACCTATATATACTGTATTACCTAATACAGTCGTATTAGAATACCTGGGTGCTTAGACAAGTTGCCAATCGCTAACGCTTAATCGTCAACCGTAAGCGAAAGGCAGCTAACTGTCTTTGTCGCACTAATAATAAAGAGTGACAGAGAGGGAAAACTACGATACGCTACTAAGCGCTAGCGATTGGCAACTTGGCTAAGCATCCTGTATACTTAACCATGTTTTAGCAAATAAATTCCTGATTGTTAACTAAGCATTTTTTCAAAAAGTCTGTACATTTGGAACACGTCTTCAATAGTGATAAAAATTGATAGGATGGTAGAGTCAATGATGCTCAGCAAGATGCACCACGTTGTTCATAATATCATTGCCCCGTGTCATACCCGGCGCAAAAGTGCCCATCACGCTTGCGGCAATGCCACGCTGAATCGCGATTGACAATTTTTGCACCAGGATGCTTAGCCAAGATGCCAATCGCTAGCGCTTAGTAACGTATCGTAGTTTTCCCTCTTTGTCACTCTTTCCTATTATTGCGACAAAGACAGTTAGCTGCCTTTCGCTTACGATTGACGATTAAGCGCTAGCGATTGGCAACTTGGCTAAACACCCAGGAATGTCTCGGGCAAGGCTCTATAAAATAGGCTATCTGAAAACCATAATTAGCATAGCATTTGATAAGCCACGATTACCGATATTGCCCTAGTCATCCAAATGTGTTGAATCCATTTCCAATACTCACTTTATTAACGTCATATTGCACATGCATTTGCTGCGATATTTGGACTTTATTGAATTATATTTAAGGTTGATTTTTCATACATGAGAGGGAGCTTTATATTTAGTTCATTTGTAAGTGTATTGAACATCGAGTGGAGTGCAGCGGCGTTGTTGCAATTGCTTGTCATTCGTACGCGTGCTATTCGCTCATTAGAACCAGGCCTACTACCGCGAAAATCGAAATTCGTAAATTTCGAGGATTTTTCTCTGTGATTCAAACGAAAGTGGCAGTAGAGTGAGCGAGACAAATCCTCGAAAATTACGAATTTTGTTTTTCGCGGTAGAGCCGTAGTATGTTTAACCATGAACTACCGCTGCGTTATTAACGCGGACTTATTTTCTATTAATTCCGATCGTACTCGCGTAGTAGTCGATCGTACGAGCACGCCGGATAGAAAGTAACCGTCTTATTCATAAACGTCTGCTAACTTAGCAAGCCGCTAAGTATTGTTTGTCCCTTTCGTGCTTATCAATATGTCCACAAGAGTGAAAGGGACAACCAATACTTAGCGGCTTGCTAAGTTAGGAGATGTTTATGAATAAGGGGGTACGTGTTAATAACGCGGAGGCATCTCATAACTAATACGGCTACACTACGCTTACGACCAGTTTCGTGGATAAAAATAGTATGCTTTTAGCCTTACGCCGACCGCTGGCGCTCATAACTGAAATATAATATGAACTTCTAGGAAGCGTTTTTGAATGACGCGTAACTCTCAGCACAACAGTGCGCGTGTGATCAGCGATCAGCGTCGATGGGCCGCGTGCGGTCGACGTATACGTACAACTAAAATCATCCTATTTCAATCTGCGTATTCGACACGAAAAGAGGCATATCACGCATGTATTAGAGCGAGCTTGACAGACAGCTTTATGTGTCGAGTAAACCCTAAACGTTACTTGCAAACTCATGGTACGGTTACTTTGCTGCTGCGTTTTAACGAGATCTTTCTATTCGGCTCGCTCGCACCAATACACGAGCACGAGCGGGAAGGATGTAAAGTAAGCTCGCGTTAAATACAATGGACACTGGACAATTGACAACATTTCATACTTTTTATTGTCTGTTTTGAAAGAACTCGATATTAAAAGATACACGTATTTTTTATTTTTCAATAAAATTGCTATTTTAGTGCAAAAACCCTTTTTGTTACTACTTCGAGCAGAAAGAGCGTAAGTTACAAACGTCAAGAATCAGCTAAATGACGCCATAAGTGATGTTTCAAACACATAAAAAAACGACGAAAAACGGTAACAAGTGTCAAATGTCACTGCCAAACACAAGTGATATTCCAAAAACAAGATTTTTTGGTTATAGTGGCAGCTCTGAATCAGCTATGTGACGTCACTTCCCCTTTAAACTATTTTTAAGATTTGTAACAAAAATATGTCGAAAAAAATATTAAATAGTATATCTTTGTGATCTACATGCGTATATCTCGAAATGGTTTTCGATTTAGGGACATCGAACATTTTTAAACTGTGTCAATTGTCCCCATTCCATACAAGTCTACAGATCAGAGTACACTGGTTTCTACTTGAGTATAGTTTCAACGCACGCATACAACACTTCCAATGGTCCATTCCCTTAATTAAAACGTTTCGAGCGGACAGCTGGTGGTCGCCGTACCTTATTTAAACGGCTTTGTGATTAGGAAATTAGCTATTGAAAACTTTATAGCTCTGCTATAAAACCTGACTGCGTTTCTACAGTGGACCGCACTCCGACAAATTGCTGTGTCATGTCATGTGTTTTGTCTGTTTTCGTGGATGCTTGTAAATTTTCAGTAATTTGCAGTGATGGCCAGTAAAAGTGACGGAGAGTTACAAAATTACAATGAATAGTGGTAGATGTCTTACTGTTATTAAATTGTTTCCACTAACATATCCCACAATCAAATAAACCGTTTTGTAGGACTTCTGTCACACGTATAAGTGAATAAGTGTACCTTTTGTATACATTTTAAAGACTCAATCAAACTACATATTTATCACATTTATGCGAGATTCTGTTTTTTTCATAACAGCCGCGGAAAACATACGGACCGCCTGATGACAAGCGGCTACCGTAACATATATATGCCTGCAAATCCAAAAGTGTTACACAATTCTGCAGATTCTTCTTTGCTAATTATTAGATTACGTCCGGGGCCTATTTCTAAAAATCTTGTTACTTGTAATACAAGCGGAAGTCCTCATCTAATTAATAATGTTAAAAATAGGCATCCACTTGTATCACAAGTTTTCAAGAAATGGGGCCCAGCTCACCAAAATTTTCGAACCCTAGATTTGCTTTACCTCTGTCAGTATTTTACAAAATATCAAATGTTTGGTTATTTCACTTGCCCATCCATCATCAGCCTATATAAGTCCACTGCTGATCAACGGCCTCTCCCTGGCCTATGCGTAAAGATGGACGCATTAGGAGGTCAATGCCCATAATCACCACGTTGGGCAAGCGAATTGGCGATCGCAGTAGTGTGTCCACTATGATGAATTAATGATGCTGCTGCCCATCATCAATCTCAGATATACATAAATAATCAGTGACACTTCAATCCCTTAGTCGACTCTTACGACACCCATGGGAAGAGTTGGGGTGGTGACAAATGTATTCTTACTGCCGTCACCACAAGGCCTCCCTTACCCAACCATGCCTTTATATTTTCCCATATCTGTATGTCATATAAATGCGTCGTAAGTTATTATCGTAATTAATGAATGTCTTGACCATACTCCGTATTTGATTAGACCGGCCCTGCAGGGAGAAGTTACTTCGGGGTAAATAAGTTACCACGTAGATTACATAAGCACCACATGAGATACACAACTGTACGATACCAAAATTCACATCATTAACTCAGTGTTGGGCAAAGAGTAATAATATTTGATTACTCTTTTCAATTACTTTCGTATGTATTCTTTGTAATCTAGATTATGAAGTGTACTTCACGTATGTGTACATACAAATGTAATTTACAGAAGTAATCAAATTACTAATTCCCCAACTCTGCATCAACTCTTACATCCCACTTTTGTATAGTAAACAACTGACAAGCACAGATGTACTGCATAGTCTTGGTCCTTCGTATTTTCACGGAAACGTCCGAATGTGTCTGTCTGTCTCTGTCTCAATTAGCTTCAGGTCAATGGAAGTTCCTTGTGACAACAATAGGAATTCAAACTGTTCCGTGAAAAGCTGAAGGAAAAAGATTGTAAGATGCATTACATCTGTACGACAATAACTATAAATAACCTCTACACCCACAGTGATCAACACCAATTAGATATTTAATATCCTATCAACTACATTTGCTATCGCGAGAAAACATTATTATAAAATATATTTATTCCGATTAAGATGACGCGAATCAAACTTTTAAGCATTGCTTTTTTGTCACATTTTCAATAAACACACCATCTTCAACATCAAATTGTTGTCCTGTATAAACACTTCATAGTGATGTGTAAAAAAAACTGTTTCTTACAAAGAATTACTCTAAGGTTACACATGTAACTTAGTTATAAGGGTCAAAATTCTTTTCGTTGTCTTATTTTGTGCCCCTAAAAACGTGACATAGTTGTGATTTTTGTATGAGATGATGTTTTGTTTCTAATTTTCGATGTATGGATTAAAATTTAGCGTGAAAAAGAAACACAACCGCACCGGATTTTTTTTATATACTGAGTCGAAACAGCAACTAAAAGCGCGACAGAGTGGTATGAAACAAGACAACGAAAAGAATTTTAACCCATAATCTTAACTAAGTAAGTACCTATAAAGAAAAGAGTGTCTGTCTGTGTATGTGTAATCTGCTGCCGCATGCCCCGGGCACCGCAACTAACTACTAAAGGCTGCATTAATACTACATGTGTAACGTAAAACTGAAGTTTGCGACTTATCCTTTACTGTACAAGTGTGGAACTTTAAAATAAGTTTGTTGGCAATTTTGTAACCGTTACTAGTTCGAAGTTTAAACTAAAGTTTTGAAGTGGTACAGTCAAGTGGCTCCCTCCCTACACCTTAAATAGCACTTTCAACTCAAAATTAACCGATTCAATTAGGCCTAAATCATACTTAAGCAATAAGTACTTTTGGATTCTTTCTTCGGTGTATTGTAACGACCCGCCCCTCTTAATTACCCCTTCTATAAATACTATTACTAAACTACTTAGTCGACTCTCCTGCTTTTAAAGTTTTGGCCATGATGAAGTGTGATCGTCTAGAGATTGATGGAGGACCCTAACATTGTTTCATAGTAACCTAGAGTCTTTGACAATAACAGAATATGTGGAGCTTGTGGAGATAAATAATAATGCCTAAACTAAAGGATAAAGAAGTGTATTCGCAAAGATTAAAACAAGATTATTAATAATTGTTCAAACAGTCACATTAAGATAAACATTTTGGATGGCATAGCAAAACATAATTAATCAAATAGGAAAACAATTAGTAACTTAAAGTATAAATTTATAATGTAATTCACTAATATTATAGGAGCACCACCTGCGGACAGAGATAGGCAAACATGAGGATTTAAAATATAAATGTTTAGTATATAAGGATAATAAAAAAAACAATAAAAATAATTATTGTTTTTTTTTTCCTAATCCACTACCAGCTATTTCTTGTCGCGGCTAACTTGTGATAGTCCATTCCTTTGCTTTTCTACCAGAGTTTCAAAGGAATTTAAACATATTTTTACAACGATTGTACTCTTAAGTACCAAATTAATATAATAAAATAGAACAATGGAAGATTTTCCATATCCCTAGTCTACATTCATATGAATTCTTAAAAGAACTCACATCTATATTGTACATGTGATAGTGTTACTTCATCATGTACGAACTATCATCAAGCAGGATGTGGTCTGCGACCCTAGGCTAACCTAACAGACGCTACCAGCATTTCGGAAAGCCTATTCCAAGCGAGAAGAAATGCCAAGAAACTCGCTTGTACTGAGATTTCAACTCAACTACCTTCAACAGTCATTATATATATAGAGTAGAAGGAGTACTGTAACGGCCTTAGCCTATCCATTACTACCAATGTCATTTAGAATTCCAGATTTTAAAATCTATATGCATAAGAAGGTATCACATTCAAAGTATAGTGGTTACCAACTTCTGATCTTATGTTACATTCGATCAGTGCTAGATCCAATCGGTTTTCCAAATAATTCACCAGATCCTGTAATGGATTACAGATTATTTATATTTTAGCATTTATTGTATTCAGTAAGTTGAACTCAAATTAGATTTAAAAAGTTGATATGCTAATTTTAAAGCGTAGGTAATCCATTATAATGGATTCCTTAAGATTTGTATATTTAAATACAAAGAGCCCTCACTTAGGGTAAACTTTAGATAAGTAGGTATGTAAGTATACATAGATATTTGGTCTAGATTACTAATAAGTAACCTAAGTTTTATTGTATAATATGAAAACGAAGACTAAATTACTTCATAGCCTCTTTTGTGCTGTAAATAGTAATTTATTTTATACTATATCAATATGTATGAAGGTTTAGATTTGGATACAAATATATATTATAAATGCAGTAGTCTTGAGTATATTAAATACTTGATTATTATACCGTGCCTTTATATGAATAGTATTTATAAAGATGGATAAGATATTAATGGTATTTCAAATACATATTACAATGGTTTTCATGTGTCCAATCTAGATTACTAGATTAGGTAATTGGAGCTTTATTTCCAAAACAAAGCAGCTGCTCTGAAAATTATGCATGCACACAAAATAGGTAATTTACACAATGAAATCCTATAAAGATGATGGTATAAATTCTTCTAAATGGTAGGTTCAGGTTACTGAGATCATATTTCCTTGATGGAAAAGCAGCACACTGCTCTGTGCACTATGCGCATTACAGACAGACATTTCTCACAGGATAATGATTGAAATTTCGTAGCACCAGGATATCTCTCAACATTAATCTCTACTTGTTAGTAGATCTCCGATCAATATACTATCAATATGCAACCCTTTGACGGGCGGAAGTTCGGAGTTGGGTTCGAAGGCCTTTAGTCAAGATCTCGCTACGACAAACAAAAATAAATACTTACCAGTTACTTTGAGCTTACTGTCTAATCAAATTCTTTGTCATCTGACTTAACTTTAATACACTAAAACTTTCTTACAACTTTGACAAATAGGTAGGTACTAAGACAACACAGTTCCTGAAATCGCCTTGACTGCTTTGTTATCACCGTTCGGTATCCACAGTCAACGTTTTACATAGAGGGTTAGTAAAGACACAAAACAAATACATAAAAGAGACCTCGAATGCAAATACAATCTCCTCTAGGTGTTGTTAGTAACCCAAATATTTCCTAGATTATTCTTTCCCATTGTTTTATATTTATGCCACATAGGTACGTTAACCGGAAGAAACGGGCGAATTTAAATATCGAATTCAATAATTAACTCCAAGACTAGGTGTATTTTATGTAGGTAATTACTGTAAAGTTAACACTCGATAAGATAAGAATCAAAAACTCACCAAACCGAAGGTATTTGCAACTTACTATTACTACACTACACATTTCCGTCTACCACGTGACCGCTTCGCAGAGCGACCGCTCCTTCCGAATCTCAGCCAAAAAATCCTCCCTTTTGCAAAAAATGGCGTCTATTTATAGGGTTTTCGAACTGCCTAAAATGTATCACTAAAATTCCCGAACCAAGTAAAACGTTGTTACTATAAAATATCGACCTTATTTTCTACAACTTAAAGTTTACTTTCTCTTGACTCTAGGTTTGACTTAGAATCAGTTTCTTTCTATATGATTTTTCGGCCATGTTTCTAGGATTTTGCACACGTCACTAGCATCGTCCTTTTTAGGTTTTAATAATTTCGTACTGATGTTTGATTAATGGGTTATATTTCGAAAATACTTTTTAGTTCGAATATTTATTTTAATTGTTAGTATTTTATAACACGAGTCCGACTAGACCCACTATCGCGTATTTTAATTGCCGGATTGAACGGAAATGAATTAATTCAATGAAGTACTTCGTTGACTATTTACGATCGTTTAATATCTTAATATTCGCCAATTGCGTTGGTTTACTATGGATACATATATAAAAATTATAAATATAATTATGGAATATATGTAGCAGTTCAAACGGACTGTTACAGTATCTTTATTTAAATCCATAAAAAGTATGAAAGCTTTGTTGGTATCTATTGTTTATATTATGTAGATATTTATTCGTATAAATTTCCTATTGTCAGTCAATATGGCGCTCAATTACATAGTTAATTATAGAAAACAACAGAAAGAATCATTGTCATCATCATATCAGCCGAAAGACGTTCGCTTCTGGGCATAAGAAATCTATCAGAAATTATGCGACGCTTTAAGAAATGTTGACTTTCCCGTGGAATTACAGAAATGTTGCGGTAGCCACTGTAATGACAACACACATAGGGCTATCATAGACCAGCTGTATTTTAATGTGATAAATATATTGTGTCGGGCTGCGAGCTGTTCTCATGGTGTCGTGAAACATAATAGGAGACGTAAGAAGCCTATTATAGGCTGGAATAGACATGTGGCCGAGGCTCACGCGAGTGCCAGGTTACAGTTCGCTGTGTGGGTATCCCATGGTAAACCTAGTAGCGGTGCAGTATATAATAGCATGATTGAAGCGCGAAAGGTTTTCAAGGGCAGATTAAAGTGGTGTCAAAATCACGAAGATCAAATAAAAATGGACATTATAGCGTTGCTCCATGCTAAGTCTGACTTTGGAAACTTTTGGAAATGCACCAATAAGCTAAACGCTAAGCCTGGTACTCCCGTGAGTGTCGATGGGGTTTCCGACCCAAAACAGATAGCTGAAAATTTTCAGGGTCATTTTAAAGTTAAGTCGCCAGTAGGGCCGCCTTGCAGGTTGCTCGATACGGAGAAAACCAGTAAGACAGCAACCTTGATTCTCGCCAAGGACGTCAAGCTGGCGATAGGTAAGATGACAAAGGGAAAATCACCCGGTCACGATGGCCTCTCTATCGAGCACCTGCGCTATGCCGGCAATCATCTGCCACGTGTACTTGCCATGCTTTTTAACATCTGCTTGGATCACTCTTACCTGCCCCAGGATATGATAAAGACTTTGGTGGTGCCCATTGTGAAGTGCAAGACGGGAGATGCGTCGGATAAGTCTAACTATAGGCCCATTTCTCTGGCTACGATTGTAGCAAAGATATTTGACAGTGTGCTTAACTCATTTTTAAAGAGGCATATTAAGCTCCATGACGCTCAGTTTGGTTTCGTGCCTGGTTTGTCTACGGAAGCTGCCATTCTTAGTTTGAAGCACACTGTCAGGTATTACACTGACAGGGATACGCCAATATATGCGTGCTTTATGGACCTCTCGAAAGCCTTCGACACCGTATCTTATGACATCCTTTGGCGTAAACTGGAAGGGGTTGGGTTATCGCCAGAGTTGATATCAATTTTTAAATACTGGTACCTAAATCAGGAAAACTGTGTGAAGTGGGCAGGAGAGGTGTCATCGCCGAGTAGACTTGACTGCGGGGTGAGGCAGGGGGGGTTAAGCTCGCCTTTACTCTTCAGTCTATACATTAATGCACTGATTGTGGAGCTCAGCGGCATGCATGTGGGCTGCTCTGTTGACGGTATCCGTGTCAATAACCTCAGTTATGCAGATGACATGGTGCTGCTGGCCCCCACAGTCAGTGCATTGCGTCAGATGATCGCCGTGTGTGAAGCGTATGCGACATCTCATGGCCTGACATACAATGTTACAAAAACCAAATACTTGGTTTTCAAGGCGGGAAGTAAATGTCCATTCTTCATTCCACCTATAGTTCTAAATGGTGTTTCTCTCACTAGGGTGAAGGAGTTTAGATATTTAGGGCATTTACTGACCGAAGACCAGAAAGATGATGGAGATATGGAGAGGGAGCGCAGAGCATTGTCGGTTCGAGCGAACATGCTGGCCCGCAGATTTAGTCGCTGTACAGATGAAGTGAAAATTACACTTTTCAAGGCTTTCTGTACATCACTGTACACGTCTAGTCTGTGGGTCAAATATACTCAACGGGCTTACAATGCTCTGCGAATCCAATACAATAACGCTTTTAGGGTGCTGTTGAAACTTCCGCGTTACTGCAGCGCATCGTCTATGTTCGCCGACGCGCGCACGGATAGTTTTGACGCCGTCTGGCGTAAAAAAACGGCCTCGCTGCTCCGCCGGGTGCGCGGGAGTAGCAACAGCATCTTAAGCATGGTAGCAGATAAGCCAGATTGTCCTCTCATGTGGAGAATGTCTCAGAGGACTAAATCACTTTTATGTATTTATTATTAAATCCCTAACATAAGTTTTTAATTAGATTAGATATAAGCAAGTACTAACAAATATTGTGGACCATTATGTTGTCTTTGAAATAAATAAATCATTCATTCATTCATTCATAAGTAGGCCTCCCTCAAACATACATCAAATCATTAGCCTATCTCAGTCCACTGCTGGACGTAGGTCTCTTCTATTAACTATGCGTATAGACGCATTAGGAGGTCATCATCATCATCATCAGCCTGTGATAGTCCACTGCTGGACGTAGGCCTCTCCTATTAACTATGCGTATAGACGCATTAGGAGGTAAATGCCCATAATCGCCACGCTGGGCAAGCGGATTGGCGATCGCAGTAATGTGTCCACTAATGATGACGCTGCTGCCCATCATCAATCTTTTATCAAATAATGGTCAGCGACACTTCAATCCCTTAGTCGACTCTTACGACACCCGTAGGAGGAGTTGGGGAGGTGAAAAATGTATTCTTACTGCCGTCACCACACGGCATTAGGAGGTAAATGTCCATAATCGCCACGCTAGGCATGCGGATTGGCGATCGCAGTAATGTGAAACATTGCCACAATAACCGGTCCTGAGCAACTTGGTCTTAGAATATCACCAAATATATCAACATTGGGGTGTTTAAAACGTAGCATACACGCTTTTATTTGTAAATTATTTTTCGTTGATATGTATTGTGGTTTTTTGTGTATGTTGCGAATAAAGTTATTTCTATTTCTAAAATAGGCCAAAATAGTATGACGTGACAAGCCCTTGAAGGAATAATTATGACTAATATGAACAATACTAATCGCTACATAGTATAAAATAAAGTCACTTTTTCTGTCGCTATGTCCCTTTGTACGCTTAAATCTTTAAAAATACGCAACGGATTTTGATGAGATTTTTTTATAGGTAGAGTAATTCAAGAGGAAGGTTTTTATGTAGGTATAGTACCCGTGCGCAGCCGGAGCGAGTCGCTAGTTTCATAATAAATAAAACACCGCTGTTAGATTGTTAGAATATTCTATGAGGTTTAATCATAAGGTTCATAAAAGAAACAAAACAGATAGAAGTGTGATTCTAGTTACATAATATGGCTTCATACCTGCCAATTCAAGAAACATTACAACATTTCTTCGGAATTAGTCTATTTTACTTTGCTGAAGCATTTTCATCGGAGTAAGTAAAGTCCTTAAAGTCAATAGCTACGGCTGTAAAATATTAATAATAAAAGTAATAAGTCTTAGACCGACTACATTTTTATCTTAACGGAGAAAAAATGATTAAGAAAACTGTAAAAAAGAAACAAGCAGAAAATATTAATGAGACTGAACTGAAAAATGACTATTTTATATTAAATGAAGTAAACCAGTTTGAACTAACACCCTTACCACTAGAGTGAGCAGATGCTTTCGACTTTATATTTACCTACAGTCAAGTGCAAAAATACCTATCGAATGAATCCTCTTATAAATATGTTGCGACTTTCTTATTAAACAGAATTAAAGTATTAATTACACAGATTAAAATAAGTGCTCTGGGTCATATTTTTGAGGTGTATATAACCCTTATTTCTATTATAAATATTTTTTCTTTCTTTCATTCTTTATTTTGCCTTGACTGACTAAAAACATGAGAAAAATGAGAAAAATATGTATACACAACAATATAGTAATAGACTTATTTATACATATATTTGGCAGTGTCTGTGCATATATGTTTGCGTAAATCCGCGTGATGACGGTATTAAGAATACATTTATCGGCACCCCACTTTTCCTGGGGGTGTCGTAAGAATGGGAAGTGTCACTGACGATTCATTTATTCAAAATGTATGATGGGTAGTTGCATTAAATACCATAATAGTGGACGCACTATTGCGATTGCCAACCCGCTTGCCCAGCATGACGAATTGACGATTATGGACATTGGGCATTATCTCCTAATGAGTCCATACGCATAGGTGGTATACTCCTGGGTCGTCTCATTCGTTTTTCGTCACGTTCCTAAAGTCCGATTCTGATTTCGTCACCCATTCTTCATTCGTCAAGTTAGTCTGCAGTCATTGTCGTCTTTGACCATAATAAGTTGTTGACCTTTTTCTTATTTCGACTCAATAGTTTTTTGTCATTTCGTATTTGTTCATATTCTAAGTTGGTACCAACTTAAGACTATGAAAATATGGCTGTACGAGTAGGTACTAAATAAATTACATTATCAAACCAAATATTTGTTCTATCAGAGACTTATTTCCATTTGCAAATTGTGTTTACGCTCGATTTTATTCATGTATATTAATTATGTTATTCTATTGTTTGGAAACTATTTATTTTACGTGCTTGTATCGAGTTTTAATGCAACAAAAACATATTTAAATGCTTAGTTGTTCTTAGATAGATTTTGTAAATATTTGAGATGTTACTCAGTAAATCCCAATATTATAGTACAGTGTATTTTTTATAAGTACATACAATTTGTTTATGCCACTATTATTTAATATTGTGTTACATGGGTTCATATGCGATTTTTATGACAACTGTACTTACCATGCAGTAATTTTGACTTTTACGCTAGAACGAATAACATACGTAGTGATCGTAGTGGCTACGAGGCGTAGCTATTTTCGTAGTACTGCTACGAGGCCTACGAGTTACGTAGCGCAGCAACTTCAATCAGACTAACATCTTCGTTGTTTAACCATTTTATACTGTAGTGCCATTTTACAACTCTATCTATAATTTTGAACAATTTTGCAAATTTGTACATCATTATCATCATATCAGCCGAAAGACGTCACTGCTGAACATAGGCCTCCCCTAAAGATTGCCACAATGACCGGTCCTATGCCACCCTGGATGCGGTCATGCGACCTTCACCAGGTCATCAGTCCACCTTGGAGGGGCCTACCCACGCTGCGCCTTCCGGTACGTGGCCGCCACTCGAGAACCTTCCCGCTCCAACGGCCATCAGTTGTACGCGTAATGTACCATTTATACAATTAAGGCGTAATATTTTCATCTAAAGGAGGTGTCAGTACAACAAAACAATCAAAATCCATCACTGTTCGTCGGAGTCTGATAAATAAGACAAATGTCTGGTTTGGTTTTTATAATGCAAAAATAGCCCTGATGTAATAGGACAATTTCATTTGATTTGTATGAAGAATACTTTAACTGCTTTTCAGGGTTCCGTAGTAAACAAGGAACCCATATAGTTTCGCCATGTCTGTCTGGCCGTCTGTCCGTCTGTCCGTTTGTCCGCAGCATAGCTCAGTGGATGTTAGTACTAGAAACCTGCAATTCGGTACATGTATACATTTAATCATGCCAACAAAGTGGTAGAATAAAAAGCAGATTTTTTTTTTCTGGTACCTCCCCAACTGGTGAAGTGGGGATGATTTTTATTATTTGCTGTAATCCTATAGTGTGGGGTATCATTGAATATGTCTCTTAAAAAGAGTAAGGGTCATAGAAGAAAGTTTTTTTCTAACGTTGAATATTTTTGGAGATAACCACTCCAGAATAAAAAAAAATTGTGTCCTCTAACTTTTGACCTGTGGGACCAAAAAATATAAATGGACAAATAAAAATAATCATGAATAGTGGGCTTATAAAATACTTTAAAATAAAACTCTTTTGAATATAATCGGCCAAGCCGTTTTTGAATTACTACAGAACCCTATACTAAGCATGGCCCGACATGCTCTTGGCCGGTTTTTTACTGCCTTTTCTATCTAACTAGTAGTAATAAATCATGCTAAGTTATTGATACACAGCGCTGGCGTACACCGCCGGTAACAGTTCCCTTGTGGCCTATTCGAAGAATACTCGTAAGTTTAGAGTGCTTTGATTTACGTACGATGATAGTTTTGTGTCGGGTTTACTCCTTTTCTTTCAACATTTCTTCGCTTTTGTTCAATAGCCTCTTTTATAACCTATTCATTCTTAAGCTGTCATATTTAGTAAACAAATTTGTAACCTTCAAATTTGCTTTATAACTGCATGTTCGCTTGTACTAAGATATCTAATGTTGTAATGTTTATTCGGGCACAAACGATACAATAATTCTTAAACATAATCATCACATTCACTAACACATGAATTAATCAATGAAGTTGCCACTATATTTTGACACGTATACATGAGTAAAAAATACGAAGTAACAAAAAAATAAAATTGTAATTGTAAAAATGATAGAAAAGAAAAACAGATATTTTTCGCCATTTGTTGACATCTAAGTGCGTCTTTTAGTCATGCAAAAGTTATTATTTTCCATGAAAGTGCTTTATTTTTAAATAATCAAGGAAAAAGCAGCTTAGGTCAGAAAAGGAGCTTTTAGGTTAGAAACTTCTTAACTCTAGATAAGACAATTAAACATGAATGAGGTAAATCCACAAGACTGTAACGAGAGTTACCAATTCTTTTGCATGTTCTCATATTAATTAAGTACATTTAAGGGTCCGCAACCGCATATCTACCTACAGGGCTAGGCTTGTCGTACGGAAACTCAACTTTGATTCATTTATTTTTATTACATACGAAAGAATTGGTAACTCTCGTTACAGTCTTGTGGATTTACCCACTTTGAATAAACCATAAAATCATATCAGGATAATTCTCATGAGCGCTTCAACCCTCTATTTCTTTGGACATATTGTTGCAGAAGTATCTTAACACTTTTATAGGACTTTACTGGTAATATTTACCTTTTATACTACCTTCTAAAGATTACCCGAAAGACATCCACTTGTGGACATAGACCTCCTCCACAAGATTACCACAATCACTAATACTTAGTTTGGGTTTACTGTGATAACAGCTTGGCCGTGTGATGACGGCAGAAAGAATACATTTGTCACCACCCCAACTCCTCCTGCGGGTGTCGTAAGAGTCGACTAAGGGATTGAAGTGTCACTGACCATATTTGATTAAATATTGATGATGGGCAGCAGCGTCATCATAGTGGACACATTACTGCGATCGCCAATCCGCTTGCCCAGCGTGGCGATTATGGGCATTTACCTCCTAATGCGTCTATACGCATAGTTAATAGGAGAGGCCTACGTCCAGTAGTGGACTATCATACGCTGATGATGATGATGTGATAACAGCTTGTACTATCACCATCAGACAAAGTCGTAGCGTGTCCAAAAATATCTGTACCCGCCTTTATTTGTCAGCCTCTGTAGCCTAGTTGGTAGTGATCCTGCCTGCGAAGCTGGAGGTCCCGCGTTCGAATCCCGGCGAGGGCATTATCTGTGTATTTATTTATCACAAATATTTGTTCCTTGGTCATGGTTGTCTATATATTTAAGTACCTATATGTATCTATCTATTATATATATCGTCGCCTGGTACCCACATCACAAGCCTTAATTGAGCTTACCGTGGGACTAGGTCGATTTGTGTAAGATGTCCCAAGATATTTATTTATTTCCATAACGATAGAGGCGTGTTCAGATATTTTTGAGCGCTCCGGACGCTACAGTATATCTAATAGCGACTGTAATTTCTGTTGATAATGAAAAAAGTTCTAAAATGGCACGTATTGAGAAAGTGACAAGCAATCGGGCACTAACCTTACATCAATAACAATACTACGTAATTACGTACACATCACTTCTCTAAATCCTTACAAATAGTCTATTTACGCCGTCTATTTCTGTGCAATAAGGGGATTACAAAATGTATTCATGTCGAGTACTACGGTAGACGTTCACTAGCCTTACTATAGGAAAGTGAAAACTTACTAGATCCATTATTCATAAAAAATGCAAGACTTGTATACACGATGCTCGCGAGCATTGCGAGAGATTTTAACCCTGCTTTCTAGACGTCAAGCAATAGTAGATTGTGTCATAAGGCATCAAAATGATGTATTTCCGGCGAGGGCGTTCATTGAATCCCAAATGAAGCGATGGATTCCACAATAGAACCCCAAACATAGTGAGGGATTCTAAAGTGGAATTCTGAGCATAACGAGGGATTCAAACGTGAACGCCCGAGACGAAAATAATTTTGATACCGTGTGACACGTACTGCTTTTCACACCATCTATGAGCAAAACAAAATATTTAATATATACAGGGTGTAAATTTTTTAACTGACAACATTTTAAGGATATGATTGGCTGGCTATATAAAAAAGTAATAAAACATCAAAAATCGTATTTCGTTTAATTAACCTTCACTTATACGCCTTTAATTCAGTCTCAAAAAATCTTTAACGCGTGCGCATACCTACGCCGCGCGCCGCCGCTGCACAGCGGTGACGTCACGCGCTGGGCGAGTGGCTCGATAGGGCGACACATCCATAACTAAACACCGAATTGAATTCAACTTAGGACCGACAAAAATACCGACTATTACGTTATTAATAAGAATTAAATAAAGTGTACTGCATTGATTTTCCTAACAAAAGTATTTTTGGCGTATTTAAAAAATTGAAATCAACAAATGTACAACGATTGTCAAACAAAATCAGCCTATTCTACCTAATTAAATTAAATCTAAGTTACCTTAAGTAATTGTTCAAAGTGTCCACCACGTTGGGCTTGGCACAACAACACGCGTCGTCTTAAATTGTCTTTCAATCGTAATAAAACGTATTCGTTTTGTCGAACTGTTTCGAAAGCCGCGATTATTGACTCGCGTAACTCGTGAACATTGTTTATTTCGTTCTCCCGGTTTGTGTACACTAAACGTTTCACTTCACCCCACAAGAAAAAGTCTAATGGCGTAAGATCAGGTGATCTTGGTGGCCAGGGTATTGGTCCAGCCCGTCCTATCCACTTTTCACCAAACTTTTGGTCGAGGTACTACCGCACTTGAACGGCGAAGTGAGGAGGTGCACCATCTTGTTGGTAGTACAAGTCACGAGACAGGTGTTCGCCTGTCAGGAAACCTCACGCGATACGTCCTTCGTGCAAGAAACACATTATCACCACACTCAACATAAAGTCTCACCATGTCGCTGTATTCCCGATTGGAAAATTCGGGCATTGCGATTGCGCGACGTGGTTCACGCTAATGCACAAAAAAATGACGTGTGAACATTACCGGCGCGGGCGCACGACTAATTTGCAAACAAACAACTTTTTTCTAAGTAACTAGCCCGGGTGCAAGTGAGAGGCGCGGTGTTTAGGGGGCGGCGGGGGCGTTATCGGTCGACTCGCGGCAAGCTACTCGTCGCTTTTGCAAGCATTTTATTTACAGATGCATCGCCGCGCGTAGGGTGTCCATGATTTGTGAAAGTTTAGGAAAATTTTGGGTAAAATTAAGGTACACTTTTTTTTATTGATTCGGATTCAGTATCAGCTATATAATCACCTCCTTAAATATTGTCAGTTATAAAATTTACACCCTGTATATGCTTACTCGCTCGCGGTGGGACGAGAGCCTTAGAGAGACTATTCTATCATAGTCATTTCACACCACCAGCTTTCCCTAAGCTCGTAGTAAGGGTGCCCATCCACTTGAAGCTGCCAAACAGATATTATTCGCTTACATATTCAACAGCTCTAATGGCGAAACTTCATAATCCGGGAACTACTTAACTTACATGCCGCCGTACCTACTTAAACGAACGTTGAGTTTACTCCGCTCTATGGGAGTTCAGCGGTTTGAGGTTCCCAGTACTGTATACCTACCTCGTACAATTATATGTATGTACTTTTGTGACCAGTCATAACCATGTGCAGAAAATGTAGGTACAGTCAAAGACAAAATAAGGTATACACAAAAATGTTTAAAAATATGTCCCAGTGCACTCTAATTCTGTGTAATAAGAACGTCGTAACATATTTATGACCGGATTCTTTCGATACTTATTTTTGCACTTGACTGTACATTAAATATGCTCAGAAAGGAAAGTGCGCTTTTTAAGGGTAAAGGTATGCACAGAAAACATAGTTGGGCAAAAATTCATCTGATTACTTCTATAAAGTAATCGGACGGAGTAATCGGATTACTTTTTGCCCAACTCTGACAAAAAGTGATACTTTTCCGCGCGCTTGCAGGAATACATTTTCATACTTTTCTGGAGGGTCTAGTTAGTACTGCCGAAATTATCTTATTTTTCCTCAGTAATTCATAAAATAAGTATTGTATAAAATACAGTCAAAAAAATCAGTGACTCTTATTTTCTTTTGAGGAGTAATCTTAAGACGTTTGAGCTTCCTAACATTAACAATTTCTAAAGACTTACGAGTTTGGGAGTAATGAAGTGGAAACTACTTATCGAGTAGTTACCTGGAGTTACATCACAACTGCCCCCAATTTTCCGACTCATTTGCGAGGATAAAATGTCCTTCAAACTTTTTAACAGCAAATCACATCCGCTATTAACTGACAGGAAAAACGGTGTATTATACCCGTACTCGTGTAAAGTTTTTTTTCATCACACTTGCTGCCTAAGCGCGCCATTTTGCTTGCATGCTTGCAGGAGTAATAGAAAAGTGGAATTCCCTAGGGAGTAATAGAAACGTCAGTACGTCATTTAATAACACTTTGTTGTAAAACTTATTTTTTGTCGGCAAATGTGATGAAAAACATTGTATCCATCACGGTCGGTAAGCGGAATACTAACTCGAGTCATTAAAAGCCTACGGCGTCGGGCTTCTAACACTTTCGTTAGTGATTCCGTACTTACCTCTTTTGATGCACAATGTACTATTGCCTTTTAGCCCAATTAAACTATACAGACAAGGTCCCTATTTGAACATGATGACAGGTGCGACAATTGTAAAATATCACTATTACTAACGTCACAGACCTCCGTAGGCTACGACTACCGCTTACTATCGGACTGTCCATGTGCTTGTCCGCAATGGGAGAAACGGTAATTATTACACTTGTCGCATCTGTCATAATTGAACCTTAACAACTGGTGGATAAAATAGACACCTGTCACTGCTGTCAAATTTCTTGTTGTAGTTCAACATGAATGCGTACCACGCAGAAAATTTATGTAAATTTGCTTATTTGCTTGCTTCTATTTAACTTTTTACGAGTAAACCGTTCTTTCAACTTCAACATTCGCCCAGAGGTCGATGGCTCATTGTATATTTAATGGTTTTTTAAATAACGCCCGTGATTTGCTCAAGATCAAATAAACTAATTAATATAGAGTACCTATCTATCGAATGTTCAATGGATCTAAGAGGCTTTGAGCCCACTCAACCCCTTGAGAGAGAGTAGGGTTGTCTAGACCCCTTTTTTGGGCATGTAACATTTGATAACCTTGTAATAGTAGTTGTAATTGGATATTATTGAGATTATAGAGTACAATTATATGTATAATAAGCACGGATATCAAACAGCTTTTTTGTCTTTGCACTAAAATGCTTTGACTTATAGAATAACAGCTCGTAGTCACACCTAAAACGACTTTCTAACCAGGGTGCTTAGGCATTAGTTGCCATACGCTAACGCTCAATCGTCAATCATAGGGAAATCGTGAACTGTCTTTGTCGCACTAATTGCAAAGAGTGACAGAGAGGTAAAACTACGATACACTAAGATCTGAAATCGAATTGGAGATCAAAAATGTAAACAAATGGGATACCACCACAAAAAAAAAATCGCGAGAGGTGGGTAATCTAAAATCATTGAAATACTTTAAAAAAATGCGCATTTACGTACAGTCACTGATGGTACGTATAGTTTTCAAATGTTTTACTAATTTTTAATATCATACATAATTTTTTTAATGATAATATTTCTCTAGTTTTAATAAAATGTAGGGTGTTTAATTTATACTACTGGCAATGATAAGAAGTTTTAAACATTTGGTTCGCAGTTATAACAATGTACTGAAAAAAATTAAAAGAAGATGGTGGTGCTCCAAATGACTCTTTTAAGAATTCATAAAAACTCCTAAAATTTAGCATTACAAAGTACATGAATGCAGATTTTAGTATTTTTACCTACAAATCAATCATTTAAATTTTTTAATAGAAATGGATTCGATTGTAACTATAAATGAAGACTGGAATTCGTTCCCAGAGAGTCTCCCTCGAGATCCCTAACATCGTTTGTCCTAAAATCACTTGTCCGAACTGTTTTGCACTAATGGGCATTAGCCCTATCGATCAGTTGCAATAACACTCATTTTCCATAATGTAATGATTGCCCTAAAACTCACTTGCCCAAATCATTTTTTACCATAACTGTTAAAAACCCTAATGTTATTTTGCATATTCTTCGAAATCCCTAATAACGTTTCACCTCATGTCATTTAGCCTAAATGTTGTTGTCCTAAGAGACAGAAGCCCTAGCGATCAATAGCCATAACAATATTTATTCATAATGTCGGTAATGGTTGAACTAAATTTTTTTTTTTTTTAATTTAGCTTGCAGAATATGCTAAAATAAGCCTATTTTTTAGGAAAAACTTTCCCCAAAATCAAATACGGCCGAGATATTCGACCTCAAATAAAAAAAACATTGGTTTTGGTCAAAATTACGATGAATGTCGTGTTATTCTGATACCTATTTTTTTCAAGAATACATCAATTAGTGGGGACTAAATCTGCAGTGAGCGAGCGAAGCGAGCGAACAAAACCTTCCGGGGCAGATCCGACTCGGATAGGTTAGGTTAGAAGACTAAGTGATAGGTTTTATGTGGAAACTAGCTGGATTAACTACAATAATAATTAGTAAAATACCATATTTGTCTTAGACAATCAAAGGACACATGTATTCATTTGTTCAAGTAAATAGACAAAATAGAAAAGCATAGACAATATAAACATACGTAGAATAAGAGAATGGCCAGCAAGTGGCGCTCAGGTTATATTATTAAAACCTGTTTAGTTTATGTTCCAACACCTGCCCTTGAACTAAACAGTTTTTAAACCAAGATTAGAAACACAATTTAAATGTTTATCTTTACACAAAGGCTTAGTTAAAACATCCGCAGGCATTTGATCCGTAGACAAGTATTCTAAGTTAATAATTTTATCACTCACAACTTGCCGCACATAATGATGTCGAATGTCTATATGTTTGCTTCTGCTATGATTGATTTGACTATTGCAAATCTTCTGCGCTGACTGACTATCGTTATACAAAGTAATAGGTAAGCATTTACCTAGGCATTCATGTAAGAAAGTCCTGATGAATGCAGCTTCTTTAGCTCCCTCGCATAGTCCCATGTACTCCGATTCTGTCGAAGATAAAGCTATGGTTCTTTGCTTACGACTCTCCCATGACACAGCCGAATTGCTTATCTTGAACACGTAACCTGTATACGAGCGTCGGTCCAGCGGATTAGACGCCCAATCTGCATCTACATATCCTGTAACAGATAAGGTTGATTTCTCATATTGTAAGGAATAGTCTATAGTTCCTTTCAAATATCGAAGAACACGCTTCGCTGCTTTCCAATGCATCTCAGAATAACAGTTGTTGAACTGGCTCAATAGGCTTGCTGCATGTGCAATGTCGGGTCTTGCGCACACCGCTAAATACATGATACATCCAATCATACTTCTGTACTTGGACTCTGGATCACAGTGTTTTCCTTTTTCAAATTTCAAACCAGTCTCCAAAGGTGTACTCACAGGCTTGCAGTCTGTCATATTGAATTGTTCCAATACCTTTTGTATATAATTTTTCTGATCAAGAGTAATTTTGTTTTTATCTTGAGTCAATCTCATGCCCAATATATGCGTAGCACGACCAAGGTCCTTCATCTCAAATATTCTCATCAATTCTGTCTTCAGCTTTCTCTTTTCCTCTGTATCTTTGCTAAAAATCAAAATGTCATCCACATATAATGCTAGTATAATGAGATTACCAGTAGAATCCGATTTAATGTAAACACAGGGTTCGCTGAGTGATTTTCTGAACTTGAGAACCTTCAGGGCATTATCAATTTTGTCATACCAGGCCTTCGATGCCTGTTTCAGTCCATAGACTGCTTTGTTAAGTCTAAACACGTAGTTTTCTTTACCTTTTACTTTATACCCATCTGGCTGTTCCATATAGACAGTCTCCTTTAAGTCACCATTGAGAAACGCTGTCTTAACATCCATGTGGTCAACATTCATGTCTAAGTTGACTGCCAGGGCAAGTAAAGTCCGTATTGTCGAGTATCTTACCACAGGCGAATAGGTCTCATTGTAGTCTATGCCATATTCCTGGGTAAAACCCTTAGCTACGAGTCTAGCTTTATAACGAAGTAACTGACCTTCTAATCCAAGTTTCTTCTTGAAAATCCACTTACATTTTACAGCTTTCTTTCCAGCAGGTAATGATGTCAATGTCCAGGCTTTGTTCTTTTCAAATGACTTGTACTCATCTACTATAGCTTCCCACCAGTATTCTTTTTCTGGTCCTGACAGCGCTTCACGAATAGTCTTTGGTTCAGCACCTTGACTTGCAGCTGTCATAGCAATAACACTATTAGCGGAGTCATATTCACTAGAACCTCGATCCGTAGTCATATTAGGATCCCATGTAACATCATTTGGGTCATCTTGATAACTGATACCAGATGTGCTCAGCTCATTTTCGGATATTTCAAGTACTTCGGAAACATTATGTACTTCTGGTATTTTGGTTACATCAGGTACTTTAGGTACATCAGGTACTTCAGGTACATCAGGTACTTCATGTTCTTCAGGTACTTCGAGTACATCAGGTACTCCGAGTGCATCAGGTATATCAAATACATCAGGTACTTCTGGCACTTCAAGCACATGAGGTACTTCGGGTACTTCAGGCAACTCCATAACAGGATCAGCTGGCAAAGAATCACATTTTAAAGGAGTTTCATCCATGCCATCGCTAGTTAAATGTAACTGACAATCAGTAATAGGGGTTTGCTGACTCAGTTTTATATCTTTATACATTTTATCTTCTAAAAAGTGTACATCTCGAGACTTGATACATTTAGACGGGTTTTCAGGATCAATCAGTCTATAACCTTTTGATGCTTCGCAATATCCCACAAATACATACATTTTGCTCTTTGCATCCAATTTCTTACGTTTTTCTTTGGGAATCATTGCATAGGCAACACAGCCAAATACTTTCAAATTAGATAGGTTGACTTTATTACCTGACCATAGTTCTTCAGGTGTGGTGCCTCTTACCGCCTTACTTGGTGACTTATTCTTGATATGTATTGCTGTATTCAACGCCTCGGCCCAAAACCTCTTGTCCATTCCAGCATCCTGTAGCATGCAGCGTGCAGCCTGCATCGTCGTGCGGTTGCATCTCTCCGCGACCCCGTTCTGAGCTGATGAATAAGGCACGGTTGTCTGGTGCTGGATGCCATGCTCTTTCAGAAACATCTGGAACTGTTTATTCACATATTCAAGGCCGTTATCAGAACGTAATGCTTTTATCTTTAAATCAGTTTGATTTTCCACAAAGCTCTTAAAAGTTTTAAATACAGACAATACTTCAGCTTTGCTTTTAATGAAATAGCCAAAAGTCATTCTAGAATAGTCATCAATAAATGTCAAGAGATATCTACAACCACTGAATGAGGAAACTGGCATCGGTCCCATTAAATCACTATGGATTAGACCTAGTTTCTCAGTAGCTCTTGTATAAGATCTTTTTGGGAAAGGTAATCTACTTTGTTTCCCTTCAAGACATGCTACGCAGGGAGTATGCTTATCATCAGTGTAATCTATTCCACTAGCCATACCTCGTTTTAGCAAATCCATACTCCGTCTATTCAGGTGCGCCAGTCTCCGGTGCCATAAGTCCTGGGATGGCTTCATTCCACACAGGTTAGCAGCAGCATCATCACCACTTGACAAGATTTCAGGTATAGGCTCACCCAAATCCAAAGAGTGACAGGCCGCAGCTTGTTCGTTTCCATGTGACACTGTTGACACTTGACGCTCCATATCCAGTTCATAGACGCCGTTCACCTTCGTAGCACTGGCAATTACTTCTTTGCCACAGTAAATTATGCACTTTTGCTTCTTAAAATGCACTTCCAGTCCTTTATCTACCATCTTGCCAACGGAAATAAGATTGGTTGACAATCCGGGCACGTATATAACGTCACTCAATTTCGTAGTTTCATTGTGCCCTTTTAACAACAATTCCACCGTTCCATATCCTTCACTATGCAACTTTTCCTTATTAGCAACGGTAACTGAACGCGGCGAGTCTTCAACATAATCTTTAATTAGTGTTTTGGAATTTGTCATATGTGACGTTGACCCACTGTCAATGTAAAAAGAGTTTGACTTTATGTCAACAGCCAAAGCGGTTATTAAAGATCCATTCCACGCTTTATCAGTCTTCTCACTCTTATTAGCTTTATTCGGACAGTTCTTTGCATAATGATTCGGTTTCTTGCATATGAAACATTTAACTTTTGTAGAATGTTTATTGACACTTTTCGAACTTGTACCCCGGTTCGTAAACATAGAACTTTCTTCAGATTTATCGTCCCTTCGTAAATTTTCTTGAAGTAATTTACTTTTTACTGTTTCACTAGACAATTTAATGTTTGAGTTTTCCAACGCCATTATAAGTGGATCATAGTCTGGTGGTAGCCCACTCAACATAATAACTGACAGGAAATCATCATCTAATGGAGCATTTATGTCTCGTAGTTGTTGATCTACATCGGTGATCTTCAAGAGATACGCCTCCATATCTTTAAATTGCTCTAGTTTTAATCCAAATAACGTACGTAGCAGTCCTAGCCTTCTGCATAAGCCTTTATCTTCATAGGCCTTTTTGAGGTTGTTCCAAGCTTCGTAACCAGTCTTTGCGTTACGTACATGCGAAAAAGATGATGGGAGCACCATTAGGCATATTTTTGCAAGCGTTTTCTGTTGTTTACGATTGTCACTGACCTTGGGAACGCCGGTTGACGATTCCTCTATGCAATCCCATAAATCTTCGTGTATCAAGTACATACGCATCAAAAACTTCCAGTTTCCGTAGTGTGATATTCCACCGAGCTTTTGAAAATTGAGCGCGATCCCGGAACTAGTCGCTGAAGACCTCGCTGCCGGCAATTCATCATCCGACATTTCGAATAAATTTTACACTTTTGCCGAAAAATTTTTACGTACTTATTATTTTCGTAATCTGGGCCCAAACCTGATAGGTTTTATGTGGAAACTAGCTGGATTAACTACAGTAATAATTAGTAAAATACCATATTTGTCTTAGACAATCAAAGGACACATGTATTCATTTGTTCAAGTAAATAGACAAAATAGAAAAGCATAGACAATATAAACATACGTAGAATAAGAGAATGGCCAGTAAGTGGCGCTCAGGTTATATTATTAAAACCTGTTTAGTTTATGTTCCAACACTAAGGCGGGAGCTTTGCTCCCGCCTTAGTCTTCGAGGTTATTTTTTTATTTTTATTGCAACCCAGAAAACTTTTCCCCTAAATCAAAAATGGCCTAGATATTCGACCTAAAATTAAAAGAAAAAGTTGGTTTCGGTCAAAATTACGATGAATGGTGTGTTATTCTGATACCTATTTATTCAAGAATACATTAAATAGTGGGGACTAAATATGACTAGAATACAAATATAGGATAAACTCTTCGATCATACTTTGACTTTCGCATATCTACACCTAAACATCAAGCATTGTCATAGGTTTAGCACCTGTAAGGATAGTTTGTAAGTGTGCAAATAAATAAAATAAAATAAATAACCCATCTCAAAATGCGACGTAAATTTATAAAGGTGTTAGAAAATAAAAAGTTTTATACCCCTGGAATGTCACTTTAACATTGACTTTATAATGTCATGTCATTGTCATAGATTGTTTACATTTTTGATCTCGAATTCCATTTCAGAGCTTACTGAGCTTTAGCGATTGGCAACTTGGCTAAGCACCCAGAGCTCTTTTTCTACTGTAAACTGCTATTTCCTTGATTAAGCCCTCGTATGCCTTGACGTGGATTCGCGTAAGAAAAAACTATCAGATTTTTTTCCGGTACGCGAGAGGATAAGACTGAAGCAATCCCATAGGTGAAATTAACTTTTGATTGAAATACTGTATTCATTCATGATTTAAAGCAATAGGGATTCTATCGCGTACACTTGCCTACATTTATTGCACTTGAAGGTCTACTGCGTAAATGTCGAGCATCTGTCTCAGTTACACCGATGTCGAATTCGTTGAAGTGACAGAAACAGCTAAACAACTTACGATTTTCGATGAGGCTTAGTGACGGTTCGAGTGTGGTCGCAGGCAGTCTCTTTGTTAAAACACCGTTGTATATTAGTACCGTTCTACCGTTTAGTACCATTTGATAGCCATATTTGGTAGCTGGCTGCCTAATGGGAAATGTGGTCTACCGCCTGGTAGCTGGTGGTTACGAATCGGTAATGGTATAGTCCCAATTCGAAGCCTACTGGGATCTTATTCCCGTTTCGAAGCCGGTTACGAAACGATACAGTACTGAAGGATTTATACATAGGTTTATGTATATAAATGTCTACATAACCACGTACGGATAATCCCTAGTCCCTGGTATACAGGGGCACTACGTAATCTCAAAAGCCCCAGCCCCGTGCGATTAAAATTTTAATGTCGACACGGCCCGCGCGAATTAAACTTTTATAAAAAGGTGTGACACATTCACGAACCAATTTACTTTGGCGCGCTCGGGATGATACATCTCGCTGGTACTTAATTAAAGCAACAAAGGTTCTCTAATGTTACATGACTATCCTAAAAAATACCCGAAATTTAATGACGAAATTACTTTTTATATACACCAATGTTATTTCAATTCGCGTCAGTTTCTTCATGCATTTATGATAATAACTAGTAATAAGAATTCCTATTTGTAACTTTGCGTATTGCTCCGTCTTTCGAAAGAAGTTAATCCTAAACGAAGTTAGTTTTCGACCCTAGTTGGGAGGAATGTGTTACCTAGAAACGGCAATTTAAATTCAAAATCTTAGTCCTTTTTTAGCATTAGAAAGGAAAAGCCATTTAAAAACACGCTTATAAAACCACATAATTCAAATATACATTCAGGCAAATAAATAACAATAAGTGGAGTATGTAACTTAGAGTAGGTAATATCGTAATATTAAACGTAGTACCTAATTAGAAATATAATATATATATATATATATATAATATTGCTCTGCGGCGTCCAAGTTTATGATTAGTTCGGTTAATTATAGTTTTTTTCTGTGTTTTAGTTCAAAGCAAAATAGAATATAAGTTCCTCTCTGAGTATGATGTAGCTCACAAATCAGTTTAAAATATAATAAGAGCTGGGCAGAGCTTGTATCAAGACTAGCGAGCGTCGGAACGAAACGAAAATATTTCATACAAGTACGAGTAATATTGCTCGAATGTTTCACAGGAGTGAAATAAGATGTTAGATTTAGATACCTTACTTTGTATTTGTAGTCAAAGGGTTGTTACAACGCATGTCGAAATATAATTTAGAATATAATCGATGGAAAAGGTAAGTACCTTACGATACAAGTGCAGATACCAAAATAATATATTTGTGGCGGATAGGTATTTACAAACATACCTGATGGTTTTTTCTACGTAAATACATAGAAGGCCAAAAATAAATGCATAACTAAAAATATAACAAACACACACACACACACACACACACAGTATTCTAAAATTATATTGACATGTCTTACTGATTACGTAAGGACATTTAATAGTACATTACTACCGAGGCCGCGAAGTGACTGGTTGCCGGCCGAATATATGTAGACAGTATTCGGATAGTATTCGGACGGCAACCCGTCACTTCATGGCCGAGGTATGTACAATGCTTTTCTCAAACATGCAATGAAATGAAACAAAAAAAAATATCTTCATTCTAAAAAATTATAAGTCAACTACATAACTGTCTTTGAAACACAACAAAAGTCAAATACTTTTTTTTATATTTTTAGTCCTTGTGGACAGGCGAAAGCACTAAGCTATACTGCCTTAAAAATCAAATACGACACCGACGCCTCATTTTTTTTTAAGTGTGACATGTTTGTAAGGTGCAAATTTTTACTTTCAAAAAGCGGTATTAGACGATGCGGTCTGTTGGGTCCAATTAATCGCATGTGGTGATCGGGGCCGACGGATCGCACCGTATAATACGGCTTTTTAATCATTATTTTGAGTAGTTATTGTACATATTTTAAAGTATATAATTTAAATACCTAATTATAACTGCAACAATTAGCCAATCATCTTTTTAATACTAATATTACTTACAGATAATTATTGGCTAAAAGCCAAGATGCCAGGTCACAACCCTATGTCAATTGAAAATTAAAAAAGAGGCACTTGCCGGCCTAGGCCGGCAACGAGGTACTTCCCGGCCGCTTTTTAGGCACGTAACTACAACATTTCATTGCATGTTTGAGAAAAATGTATTAATCTACTACGTACTAACATTGTTTTACAATGTTGTTGTTGGCTACAATGCACTTTAAATTTTTGCAAGCCCGTGAACGTTTTAAAACCACAAAGTGCCAAGTGCCCGTAAACGCTAACTTTCAAAAACTTCCTGCCTGATTGCGAAGGCACTCGAAGACAAGCGAATAGTTCCGAAGGAACTTCCTAACGAAATTCCACAGTTATGCACTGCTAGTGGAAAATAATGTATTGGTATTATATAATGTGAATTTCTTATCATATTTTAGTTCGTTTTAAGATTATTCGTGTGTATTAAGTTGGCCGTATGGTGACGGCAGTAAGAATACATTTGTCACCACCCCGACTCTTCCCGCTGGTGTCGTAAGAGTCGGGTAACGGATTGAAGTCACTGAATTTTCTTTGATAGAAGATTGATGATAGGCAGCACCGTCATCATAGTGGACACATTACTGCGATCGCCAATCCACGTGATTATGGGATTTACCTCCTAATGCGTCTACACGCATAGGGAGAGGCCTACGTCCAGCCCAGCAGTGGACTGAGATAGGGTGATGATGTATTAAGGTGACAAGCTTGAATTATTATCATCAGTAATTCCCTGATTGCTCAGGATCATGTTGTTGCTGACCAGTTTCTGCCATAGGCTTCTGTAAAGCTTTATTCAATGTTACATCAAGAAACCTTATCTTCAATAAAACTGCGAGAATCACATAAAAAACTGAATTATAGACCCAAATACCGTTTGCTCTAGTCACTAATCAATGTAATCATCATATTTTTATTATGTTTTATGTGTTAATTATAATGTTTTAATGTGTCTCTAAATCTAAATTGTATTGACGCTTACTTACATCGAAAATGCCTTTTGTTAAACTGACATATTTGTCAGAAAAACGTTTATAAATAGGTAGGTATAGTCGACAACACAGCTGTCTATACACCCAAAGTGTCAAATATATGTATACACTTGGCTTTAGTGTTCAGACAATAAAGTCCTGTATACTTATTTTTGGAACTTGGGGTGTATAGACAGCTGTGTTGTCGACTGTACCTTCCTTCTTTACTCGCACCAGGATAATCATGTACTTCTGAATTCGACGTAAAAGTCGTAAAACCCCATCGATTATGTATGCGGTGTAGCTTTCCTTGGCATAACCTGTGGGACGCAATTTAAATTTTAACACCGGCGGCGGGTTTTTACGGCTTTATTACCATTCGCGGGCACTTTCCGCGGCGTCTCGGCGTATAAAACGATCTTACGAGTATACGCCATGGTGTAAAGAAGCTAACAGATGTCGGGGTAACCTACAACCTGCCTTTTCGACGGCACGTCAAACACAAAACGTCGTGTGCCTGCGAAATCGAAGTTTATAGAAAATATGGTAACTTTTACCACACAATTATATTTTGAGATGTGGCCGTATAGCAGGCTCACGACGAAAAGACGCCACGTCACCAAAGTGACAAAGCTGAATTGAAACTTAACGCACATTCATGTAGGTCTATATTGCTCTGCGGATCTTGACTTACATATCGGTAATTGGCGTTGAACCTGCGGTGCCGATATATCAGTACTTGCCGTCCAACAGGGTAAGATACTATTTTAAATACAAACGGGTCTTAATCGCGTAAACTTACGTTCAATTATATCCTGACGTTTCGGGCATGACGTTACACCCATGGTCGCAGGCAGTCTGCCTGTGACCATGGGTGTAACATCATTAATTCTTGATGTAAAATTTGGCCAAATAAATATGGGCCTCAAAATTGGTGCAGCAAATAACCCTGCATTTGGATAGACGTGCAATTTTAGTAGTTGCTAGTTTTTAATGCTACGTACGAGTATATATGTTCCGGTAGTACCATATTCACACACGATAAATAAATATGAAAATGACAAACTAGCATTACAAAATGAAGGTGCTCACAAAGTGAATGCATTACATTATTCTATAAAATGGCTCAGAAATCTGTTGACTACACATTTACAGCGCGTACCTACATCTAAAACGATTAATTCCAATTGACAAGATGTTTACCGGACCATTCGTAATCGCTAAGGTGTCCAATAAACGGTCCAGCCCATATAGTGATGCCAGCTACTGAAAAAGGAGATACAGTGGAGACCCTCTGGACCTATTAACGTTAAGTGAAAACGCAGCCCGATGGGTGGAGAACTTAGATATTAATTTGTAATTCTTTAATAGCGACCAGGTTATGTAATGCCATACGAATAAAAAAGCTACTGAAAAGCAAAAAACCGAAGCCACGCTTAAAAAATGCCGAATTTCAAAGAGAAAAACAAAATACAATCTAATGTTTTTAATCTAAAATAAAACAATGTTTTTAAGTCTTTCTCATCGTTTTGTTGTAATCCCATTTTTCTGAAAAACCAGTTAATGTTATTTTTAATACATTGACATTGAACCAAGATCCTTCAAACTATCCACATTATTATGTAGTCAGTGTCAAAATTCCATAATTTAAAAAATGCTGATCAACGCTACGGTAATGCGGATTTATAGAGGAATATGCGGGTTGCGGAGCATCTGGCAACACTGAGCCCTTATATCTTTAATACGATTGTATCTCAATCAGGTCAAGCTAGAGGGTCCCACGGGGCCACAGGGCTCTCAAGGCCTAGGGGGGCAGGTGGACTGGCCACAAGTTTAATTGTATTTCCCGGTTGTGGCTTAAAGAGACCCGACAATTTGTAAACTTTAAGCGAAGTTTTCGACGGTGAGCTGACGTTTAGGTTCATTCATATTAAAATATTTCTTTAGTTGCATTTATGTATTTCTTACTTTGTTAATTAAATAGAGTCCGTCAACCAGGTGGACTGGCCACAAGTTTAATTGTATTTCCCGGTTGTGGCTTAAAGAGACCCGACAATTTGTAAACTTTAAGCGAAGTTTTCGACGGTGAGCTGACGTTTAGGTTCATTCATATTAAAATATTTCTTTAGTTGCATTTATATATTTCTTACTTTGTTAATTAAATAGAGTCCGTCAACCATAGGTGTCAAGAAATCGTTAACGAAAGAATCTGTATTAACCATTACTGCGTCACCAAGCGGCAAACGACGACATTCATATTACCATGGAGCGGAATATTCATAGCGGAAAGCTTACTGTCAGAGGGATTGACCACACTATTTTATCGACTTCTCGATGTTAAAGAATAATCCATTACCAACCAAAACATTAGTCTATGACATTAGACCTCTTAGATAAAACTTGAATTTCGATATTAAAATAAATCATGACAGCGACATATGCTATTTATGTCACTTAAGTTTTCATAAGTGATAGAGTTTGTGAGCACATGCGATGTCAATATGACATCTGACATCGGACATGATTTAATTTAATATATGAATGTAAGTTACCTTTAAAAGAGGTCAAATGCTATAGAATAATCTTTTAAGTTTGTAATGGGCTATTCCGTAACATCGATAAGTCGATAAAATAGTTTAGTCCATCCCTTTCATGGTTAGATTTTCGCTATGAAAATTACGCTCCTTCTTGTGTTGTATTACACTGGTATAGGTGCATCGAGACATATTTTAAAGTAATTTTCGTATACCTATATTTTTGCACTGTATTCTCCAAGTTATAAATACGCGTAGTTTCGGTTGAAAGTTGAGATTGCTCCGTTTTACGGCGTCGTTACTTTTATCCAGCCCTTAAGCAGGTGCCGGGGGTTAACTAAAATCATAAAGTGGTGACGTGCTCGCCGTTCATATATCAGGGTTATAGCTGATTTATAGTCTTGCCGCCTGCTCTTCTACATTTTAATACACTTTCAAATAGAGACAACGAAGTATTACAGACTGGAACAGTGTGATGACAGTTATGCGGCCTTTTCACGGCTACCCGGCCTTTTTACGGTGACCCGCGGCTCGTTGTAATTGTATTGATTAGACAGAGAGTGCTAAGGCCTCAGATGGTATGCAGTTAATGACAGTCGCATTCCTGTCATTATACCTACAACTTATTTTGCGACGTAATATTAGCGAGTTTTCGGTTTCACATAATGATGGTTCTGCTTTTACCGTTTATTATGCCACTCCTCACTTTCGCACTTCCATACTTCAGAATGTGACGACAACTACGACAAACGATAAATACGGGACCATCATAACCCTACTGGACATCAATAGGCATCACCAGTTCAAATCTCTTTACAAAATTACATGACAAATTGCGGTCTTAAGTGTAGTAGGTACGGCCCATTCATCCTTAGTTATCATATATAGTTAACAACTTTCTAACCTAAAAGTACACGTTTTCCGTTGTAAACTGCTATTTCCTTGATTAAAAATTAAGCAATTTTCTAATTACTACGGACGGACTGAACAAATACGGTATTTTGGTATAGGCAAATACGGCAGTTTACAACAGAAAACGTGTACTTTTAGGTTAGAAAGTTGTTTACTAGATAAGACAACTAAGGGTGAATGGACTTTACAGTCGAGTGCATTAATATATAGACACATTTGTAAGGGATCAGTATGGAGAAGTGTATATATATTAATGCCCTTGACTGTACTTGGTAGCCTAATATGGACGACGACAGTGTTTGAGCAGTTTATATTACGAAATAGTCTTGCCTCAACTCTCCGGTGCTAAATTATAATTAACGTCCAACGTGCTTCGCGAACATTAAACTACTTGTTTCGTGTAAAAGTCTTTCTTTTCGAATAATGTAAGGACATTTGCTCCATCGCAATATAATATTAACCATGCGTAATTTTGTGTCGTAATTAATGATCTACAATGTACCTAATGCTTAATACAAAGGTTACAAGTCGTAGTGAAAGGAGTGAAAAGCTACGCATTTCAGTGACCATAAAAATCTTAAGAATTCTAACAGAAAAACTTGCTGGCAAAAATGAAATCTGCTACTAGTTCAGTGCGATCATTCAATTTGTCTGACTTTACCACGCTTCTTGTTTACAATGATAAACTAAATCTCGGGATCATCGAGACAAGATATTTTGTTTCAAATTGAATAAATAAGTTGTAACTCTGTTTGTTTAGCATTATCAGCAGCGCGTCGATGCATTTTGGGCAAGCCGGGCTCGATTTTCTTAAGTGTTCGTTATTATAGATCTGTGTAGTACTAAATTATTATGAAAATCTAATGAAATTGCGTGCTGAATTATTTTGTACAGAAATAATCGAAACTTATCAACAAATCATCATGAAACAATGAATATGTAACAAATCTTTTTAGTAGGGCCTACACTAATTTTATTATTCCAGCGGTTTGACGTAAAATCAAATATACACGCTGTATACCTACTGAATACATCGATGGTGTTCGTCCCAAAATCCAGTGTTGTTTACCTTGACCTAGCTTTGCATTTATAAGGTTTACTCGGTCGTGTTTACAAAACATCTGCATAAGCCTTATGGAAAGCCATCTTATTAACCACGGAGGCGGAGGCGTCCAGTTACATTACAATTTTGAAAGAATCAACATCAAAGATGCTATAATGCTGTTATAACAATAGAGATGTGACGCTGACATTTTACAACTACCTATCGATAATATTTTGTACATTTGTGGAAAAAATATTCAGTTAAAATGCCACATACATAAAGAATCTACATACCTACATGACAGCAAAACGTAATAGACATTAAACGTTTCTTTATATTAGAGACAATTTAACGTCTTCAGTAAATCTGTGAGAGATAAAGACGTACTTATTTATAATGTTTAGGTAGGTATATTGCAAACGGTTACAAAGTTTATTGTTTCTTCTATAGCCTTCCATTCATATGTAAATGTAATGTACATAGCTATGTGAAATTAATTTGAATAAATGAGAACAATATTATTTAAAATCATTTGGAATTAAGTCTTATTGTGTACAGCATATGATACGTGGGGCAACCCAACAAGTCAGTAAAATCCCGAAAACAAAAATACCTTGCGCCTATTTTTTTGTCGTTTATTTCTATTGATTGAACCCACGTGTAAGATAATATCAAATATTTTATAAATTATTACAAATAAAATCCGGAAAAGATTGACATTATTCTGTTGCTATTGCAAATTAAATGGCTGTACGTAACTTACTTACTTACGTACTTGTGGAAGCATAATCCTTATAAATATTCCCCCAATTATCCGATTATTTACCCAAACGGTAATAATCGGAAATACCTAGTCAAGAAAGGTACATCACTATAGACGACAGACTCCGCATTCGTTTGGGCTAACTTCGTTATGGAACTTGCTCAGATTCCATCAAATAAAGCCAATGAGAGTTCCCGAAGCTACTGTTATCCACGTATTTTTCTCTTTTCTATTTCATCTAATAAAAGTATGAGATGTTCGGGCGGTATCATAAACAGTAGCAGTAAATAGTAACTTGATTACCGCCCTAGGACTAAAACGTGCGTTTGGTACTGAAGAGATATAGTGCGTACAAAAATAGTGATGTTTTAAGGTTAATAATCATCACAGGCCTTTGCGTCTATTGCAGACGATTTAGACATTGCTGTTTCGACAACGGGTTTGGTGACTGTGGAGGCCAATTCGCGAACGGCACGACCTGCCACATTTTTGGCAGAGAAAACAAGGTTAATAAATACCTAATGTAAAAGACTCAACTTAGATAAATAAGAAAGTAGGCGACAATAGAACTCGAACTCAATAACTAACAATGACACACATTAGTTCCTTTATCGGGAATCAAACCTAGTAGTTATAACTTACAACCGTCTCTATGGAGTCTGTTTAATGCGAAATTATATATTACGCACTAATAATTGCTCGTACTTGTGTGTACCTACCTATTTTAGGTGTAACAGAATGAAAAAGTTATTGTCTTTGAGCTGTTGACAATAGTTATTAGTAAAAGCACTAAGCATTAGGTAATTAAGTAGTGTGGAGATTGACAGTCCATCATGTTTACTCTTCTGTGATAATAAGTAAATACAGAGAATGCTCAACGAGGCATATAACTATTTCAACCCTACATTCGTTATGAAATTGGATCAGCGCTACGTTTCGTAGGTTTATCGTGTGGCAACACTTGCAACCGGATGTCTTACTTGATTAACGAATTAATTACACAAGGTGATTCCATTGTGCCATGCAGATTTCGATTGATTACAAAAAAACGACATTGATATGATACAAACAAACATATGAGCATCAATACAAACCGAGATGGTTCCGTTGGCACCAAGTCGAGGTGTGATGATGGGATTTTGGAGAAATCGGTTGAAGTCGATTTAAAAAATAATAATAATTTCGTGATTACTGGACGGGAAACGAAGGGTTACAGGTCAAGTAGATATAAATATCTGAACGCCAGATAGGGATACGCGGCCTGTAACCCTGTTTCTCGCCGAGATTTGTATAGTGCTTTGCTCAAACTTGCCATGAAATAAAACGAACTGATTTCACCGAACTATACTATTTAATTTGTAAATATACCAATAGTATCAGTATCGTATAACATTAAAAAAAACATTCACGCCTAACTATTTTTTAAATCTGCTTGAGGTCTCCTTTTACCTGGTGGTATAGACATTACATCTAAGGTTTTTTTTTTCTGTGGCTGAATGTCAAGACCTATATTATTTTAGTGTCACAATTTGACGTCAACAGTTTGTTTGCAGCCCTAGGTGTCAAATAAATACATGAAATCTCTTTACATATCATCTTAGCACATGATACCGGATACATAATATTTCCGGGTCTAATTTAATCTAAATAACATCAACATTCCGTAGCAAGTTTGAGAAAATGGTACATTTCGATACTAGTGCAAAAAAATTGTATTTCGACGAGGGTGAAAGTTGGAGCCCGAGTAAAACGAGGGCGACAATCACCCGAGTTAAAAAAAAGTTTTTACACGTGTATCGAACAACTTTTTTTTATAACAAGTGCCTTAAAAAGAGAAATTTACGCACGTGCAGCGTGCACAAAGTTTAATTTCCGCACTAGTTAGGAAAAAACTTTTATGAAAAAGGCGCGTAATTAAACATTTATACAGTCGGTTGATTTGGTACAGTATAAATGAAATAATCATTTATACTGTACCAAATCAACCAAGGCTTAGCCAAGTCGTTCCAGGAACTTCGGAGCTACAAGGTATATTTAGACGGGACGAGACATATAACGAAGTTAGAGCACTCTTTATTAAGTTGTATGAGACCGGCAGCGCGCTACGACATAATAAATATAAGTAATCCAATTAAAACACTACGGTGTGTCCCGCGGAACAAGTTGGCTGCGAGATCTAAGGCAATTACTTGTCTTTATTTCGGGAAAAGGTTTTCTTGTAGAATAACTTGGAACAAATGAAAAGAAAATGTGGAAACTGACTTAATTAAAACTTACACGCGGATCTGGGTGCTTAGACAAGTTGCCAATCGCTAACGCTTAATCGTTAATCGTAAACGAAAGGCGGAAAATATCACCAAATATCACCATGGAGGATGGGGGGGTCTAAAACAGGCCAAAATCGTATGACGTGATTAATGGATAAGCCCTAAGTGCGCGTGATACGCAAGCGGTGTGCCGTCTAATAATATAAAATTTACATACGCTACAACGCGCACGCAACGCACACGCACACGCGCACGTGCTGCACACGCATCCGGTGAGGCTCAGTCTTAAAGATTAACGAACAAAACAACCGCGCGCTTTAAAAAAATCACAAGGAATCACCTTTGACGTCATCATTCTGTATGCATACTTAAATCGTATCTACAGCTAGTAAAACAGGAAGTAAAGATAATAAAGCAACGTTTTAAACCCGCCGACTAAGTACTGACACGAAGACAAAGCCCCGAGACTGTTGCAAGTCCTCAACTCTTAATGCCCGAGCATTCAGGTCGGATCGACGCGCCATCGCGTTAACTCGTACCGGTGTGCCTACCATGAGCTGGCCCCGTGATTTTAACGCACTCGATAGCATAACTGTAAGCATAACATAAGTGTAAGAGCTTTTTCACTTTTAGGGACACCCAATTAGCGTGAAATGAAAAAACCTAATTTTGTCAGATTTGTACCGACAACTAAGCACTAAATTCAATAAATACTCGGTCTTTGTGGTAATTTTATTAACTATAAGCAATATTATAATATAAAAATGCTGATCAGGATCACGCTTAAATTGTAGCATTTGACGCCTTTGACATATCGTCACATATCGTGAAACACGTTCGCAGATATATTTTTTACGTTCATTCTAATAAATATCGATAATTTTAACTGAATATTTATGTGAACTGTAGGTTTAAGAATTTAAGATTTTGTTCTGAATGTGCGTGATTATGGAATAATGCACGTTTTTAGGTTTGTTTACAATTTTTTCATTCTTCTGACGAATGGTATAGATACAATTATTAAACGATTACTCAAAAGTTCAATAAAATCGAGGAAATCTATGAAAGAGGGAGAGGAAAGACAGATAGGTAGAGATACGAAATATTTTGTGCTCAAGCTGAAACTGAGACCAGCTCTTCACTTCAGTCAGTCAATACGAGTGAGATATCCACACTGCATTTACTGCAAACTTGTGGTACGGGCTCGGGGGCCCTTTAAATGGAAACAAAGTATCAGACGGCTCAAGTTTTATTACTAAGTTGGAGGAACTTGGCCCACATTCGCCGTCCATCCTCATTTGCAGATCTGAGAACTCGGAAGTTATTAACAGACGTAATTTCGAGGAGCTATTACTCATTTTGGACTAACGCGCTTCAGTGACGTTTTGTTCGAGATAACTTGAAAAATTACGGATACTCATAGAAACTTTATAACTTTGCATTTTTTTATTTCTATTATGAATCTAGTTTTGTAAATTATCTACTACTTACTTTGCTTACCAGAGTACGTACGTTTTAGGTACAATGATGATTTTATCTAATAGTAACCTTTATAATCAGTTATCGGATCTAGGATGCAATTTGGGGTGAATGACTTCGAACAGTTCGAACATTATACTAATCGTGAATGTGTCTCTGAATTTCCCGGGCTTTTGGGAAATGGGCTATTAAAATGGAATATTGAGTTGCAAATAATACGATTTTGAACGATAAAACTAAAGAAATAACATGAAAATAATTCGCTACAAGAAGGACATTATTTACATGTACTTTAAAAACACATTTCATAACTATTCTCAACAGAAATGTATTGCACAAATATACGAATCACTACTTTCTGAAAAAAATGAAAATTAACTCATCTTTCACATGCCACTGTCAGACAGAACTGGACACAACTGAAAAAAATACCACACTTAGATCATCTAATAATGAGTATCGTCTAATTTACGAAATTAGGTGTTCGCGGTAGCAGGCCTGTTCGAGTACCTCAGGCTACGAGTTATCTGTCTTCCCGACATCGTGAATAGCTTAGTAAAGATTTGTATTGTTCGCAGGGACTTCAAGCTTCTGCTGAAGCCGGACACGAGCTCGGTGTTCGCGGAGGGCGCCCAGTTCCACTCCTCGGCCGGCCCACTTGCCTACACGGCACAAGTCTACACGGGCAAGCTGGAAGGTACATATCATAGGACTCCCACGCCATATACTTCTTCACTTCACTTCATCAACCTCCTGCTGGACAAAGGCTCCTATTATCTATGCATATGGACGCATTGGTAGATCACTATAATCGCCACGCTGGGTAAGCGGGTTGGCGATCGCTAGTGTGAAGCAAAGCTGGCACGAATGGAATGAATGAAATGAATGACATCTATCATTGTGTGTATGCTGCCGTGCTATACCAACCTATATCTACTGTCATGTGTCTGTCTGTCTGTCTTTATCTACACACATAAATACATTCTGTCACTTACTGGTTTTACACTGTACACCCTTGGATCCAGTTGGAATGGTGACAAATATATTATTTCTGTCGTCACCACATGGCATGTACGGCACGCAGTGCTTATAACGAGCATATTCAATCATCAGCTCGGTCCAATACACCGAAGGTACACGTACATTCACGTGAAAGCTTGAAGGTTCGTACCTTCAGTTTCAATTGTTGGCCGGTCGGCTCGAACAGATATGACAAAAGGGAAGGTCGACAATGGTCGGTTCAGACAATTTTCGTTCGTAATTTATTTCTTTCTTTCTTTCAAGATTCTCTGTAGTATACATCTACCTGTATATGTCTACCATGACAGCCAAAAATTATGCCAAACTATCCATCCATTTTATGTACAAAAATGAGGCCAATATCTGAAACGTTCGAAGAATTACCCTTTAGCTCAAGGTAAAATTAAGACATTACGTTCTTCAGTAAAAAGGTCTAATAGACTGTCAACTTTTATAATTGATTGTCTACTTTAACAATACAAACATGCCTGACTAAATTGAACATAAAAACCGTATCCGAAAACGGTACGAATTCAAGCTCTTTAAGTAAAATTGCTTTAGGTCCGTTAAAGTAAAAGTTTGAATATACTTGATCGCCCGACCACTCCAATACCAAAGACGCGACCGTCCTGAACGATCCATTCGGAAGTTTGTCAACCGTCTTTAGCGGCAACATTCGCATTGCACGTCGAATGGATTGATCGACTAGCTGAACCTTGAGAACCGTAGTCGTTATGCAATTAACTACACTCATCATCATCAGCCTATGATAGTCCACTGCTGGACGTAGGCCTCTCCTATTAACTATGCGTATACTCGTAGACGCATTATATAGAAGGTAAATGTCCATAAATGCCGCGCTGGCCAAGCGGATTGGCGATCGCAGTAATTTGTCCACTATGATGACGCTGCTGTCCATCATCAATCTTTTATCAAATAATGGTCAGTGACACTTCAATCCCTTAGTCGACTCTTACGACATCCGCAGGAGTTAGGGTGGTGACAAATGAATTCTTACTGCCGTCACCACACGGCTACCACACTCGGCTAACTACACTCAAACGATTGAAACCTTAGGTCACTCCAGAACCTTGCCAAAATTACTAATACTAACGAGTTTCTAACAGTTCGATTTGTAGCGTCATTGTGACATGGTTCCTGACTGGTCTAGGATTCCAATTGGTTAACTGTACCTACAACTACATCAGACGCCTGGACGCTCATCGTATGGAAACGAATACGATCGTGGAAGTAAAATGACGTCATGATTGTGTCCTAAAGCAAAGGCAACAAGAATATACATTGTGCCTTGTAATAGCAGGCATGCTAATGTACAGAGCAAACTAAAGTTCGGGAGTAGCGTCAGATAACCTCACTTCCACAAAAAACTGACAAACACAATTGAAACTACGTAAAAGTATAATGCAATGCAATAACTTCGTCATTTTATGTTGTGTTGTGTTGAGAAACAACATAGTATAAGTATGTGTTCGATATAGATCTATGATATGATTGACAGGCCTTTTAAAAACAAGTACATGTACACCTATGGTAAACACCCTTTAATACTTAAGTAGATTTCATTACCTCCATCAAAGGCTTTTGGATTCAGCCCGTGCATGGCTCTATTCCAGAGAAGGATTTTTTCTGCCGACCGAGGATTTTTTCTCAGAAGATTTGGTACCGTCACATCTTCTATCTATTTCTCCAACAGAGACCACACTTACGCTGGCTCAACACTGCTGCATTCACTACACAAGTAATGCGGAATAACGACCCAGTACAAAATTGGATTGCATTTACACTCGCGCCTGCCCACTCTTGATAAACTGGGGCTGCCTTGCACGGAGTATTTACCGAAGTCTGAGGGTTATTGTGTCCGTTAAATAACTACGGCGGACGAGAGCTCTGCAAATCCGGCTTAGTGCTATACAATGCCATTTTGACCATAAAGCGAGTTGAAAGTTTTGAAATATCTAAACAATGAAGCTCTATGTGGTGGACTTGTAGTTTAACAGAATAGAGCTTGGAACATGTAGAAACTTTCCTTTATAGATAATGAAACAAGTAACTTAGTAAGGTTCTTGAGTGGCGGCCACGTACCGGCGCAGCGTGGTTAGGCACCCCACAAGGTGGACTGATAACCCGATCGCAGGATTCGCAGGAGTCCGCTGGACGTGGGTGGCACAGTACCGGTCATTGTCAAAGTCAAAGCATTATTTGGGGGAGGCCTATGTTCAGTAGTGCACGTCTTTCGGCTGATATGATGGTTATGATGATGAATTAAGGAAATTGGCGAAACTGATAACGAACTGAAAACCCGCAATCGAAATCATATTATTGACACTAATTTCGAATATTTTTTTCCTTTGACTTAACTCTTGGCTAAAACGTCACTTCACTTCATTGACTCCTATGAAACCATGATAATATAATAAGACATACCGGGTGTCCCACATGGTATTTTTCCTTCATGTCGCATAGTCTTGGGCTATTTAACTACATTTCTATTACACACATTATGGAATATAAAGTCAATACTTTTGTCCTTTGGGTAGGAAACATGTACGCAGGAGGTTAAAATACTTTAAATAATAATAATCGGCCCAGCCGTTTTTGAATATCTACGGAATCCTACACTGAGCATGGCCCGACATGCTCTTTGCCGGTTTTTCGTTTAAAACTTCTGAACTGAATACACTTATTTTCATATGTAGTAATACTAGTAATGCAACATATAACCCGTCAGCTGCATAGTTCTCACGCCCGACTAACGCCGCCTGGAAATAACATCAATGCTAATCAAAGATTCCATTGTTATACGTTTGTTTACTACCAGTCGTAACCTTTGGTTAATTAGGTATATTGCAAACTTGGTTATTCGTTGATACGTAGATATTCGATAGGAATACTACATAAATATCTACGACGTTTCTCGTATTGCAATAGTTTGCTCATCTTTTTATACCTCTGAACAATTTTTTGTAGATGGCGACTATAATATTTCAAGCAATAAAATTTAAAGCGGGTTGGCGATTGCAGTTGTGTGTCCACTATGATGATGCTGCTGTCCATCATCAATCTTCGATAAATAAATAGTCAGTGACACTTCAAACCCCTAGTCGACTTTTACGACATCGATAGAAAGAGTCGGGGTGGTGACAAATGTATTCTTACTGCCGTCACCACGCGGCCTTGTGTATTTGTGGCATTGTTTGTTACACTCACTTTCATTAATTGTGCCCTTATTTGGGGAACATTCCAGGAACGTTCCTCCACACCACAATTAAAGTGATACACGGACACGAAGATAGCAACACAATGAAAAGAATTCACATAATCACTTCACCGCATCTGATAAACATTAGTTATGCAACTTGGCCCGACTCCGGGCAGGGTTGTCGCTCTGAATAAATAATCGTGTTTGTGTAATGAGAAATGTTCAGTTAATGGGAACTGAATCTCGAATTACTTGATGCTGCTGTCATCTCTGTAAAGACCTGCATATTTCTTGTAATCCCTCATCAAGCTAAATTTAAAATGGACGAGCTGTGCATATACGATGTACAAATATAGTTGAATGTTGGTCCCTAATACATTATTCAAGACAATTCTGACACAATAATGTTATAATAACTTATAACAATATTTATGTTCTATCAGTGTGTAGTGTTAATATATGTGTTGTATAAAATATTATTGATGGTGACTGTAAAATATGTACCTTGCAAACAAATACAATAGTGTACAATATTCGTATATAGGTAGTTCCAGTAATTGTAGCGAAACCTTATGACAAATACATAAAATATAGTCCAAACTATTCAATGTTCATACATAAATTATGCTATTATTCCATAGATCAAAACGGTTAACCTTATCGGCCCCTGAAAGCACCAAACGGCTCGTCGAGAACTGTTTCGAAAAGCTATTGTGTTAATAGATTGCCAATTAAACTTGGCTTTTACAATGGCCAGCGTTGTTACGTAGTATTTCCTCATTACTGGAAGCGCTTTGTGGCAGCCCTAGTTAGGAGGAACTATTAACAAAAGCCAGTCACGTATCCCGCGGCTCGTTTGCGCCAATTCATGCGCCCTTCTACCACTACTTTTTACTAAAAAGGGAATATCTTAATGGGAAAATCCCGGAACTTACGCCCTTTTTTGTATTGGTAAGTCGATGCGACTTCACACGATTGAAATGTAGACCTTCACTTATAAACTATGTATAACTTACTGTAAAATGAACCCCGAAAGCCGAGATCGCTGATATTTGATAGATCGTGTTGGCCGCCCATCGGGTTGAGAAATCCCGGGCTATTCTTCTATTTAATAGCACGTATTATGTATTACAATTATAGAGCGATCAAATAGAGCGCCCGACGAAGAGGAACCCACGGAACCTATCGGTCCTCTAATCTATTTTGCCTTCGACAAAATTTTAATTATAATTCCGACCTTTTATATTTTTCTGTTTACTACCAACTGTTGGCATTCGTAAACGCAGCTTAATATGATCGTATCATGTATTTGATTACAATAGATTTAACTTTAACATGCCATTTTATTTTTATTATGCTATGTTCCTCGCTGGGAAATGTTGCCCGTATTAGATAATATTATTACAGTTTTCCTTTGTTATTTTAATGTTGACGACCGTACTTACATTTATATATAGGATCCATTGTTCTTTAATACCGGGTTTAAATGGGTAAGTAATTACGAGGAAGCTAGTTAGAGGGCAAATTGCTAGTTGGAATTAATTTGCACTTTTTCAAGTAAATACGGTGGCAATTAGGCACACATGTTGCATACATAATGCACGAACAACTGTTACCCATGCAGGATGCAGCATTATTGAAATATCACTCGGTTTTTCTAAGGTATAATTATTGTACTAGATTGTTGCAAACTATATTACTTTAAAACTACATATTTAGCTAAGTATATACCTACGCCTTAGGTATATTCTACAGGCTTTTTTTGTAGATTTCCTAATATTTGAATCAGGTATGGTAATAGTTATTTATTATACAAGGGGGCAAAGTTGTTGTTTAACTGTCGTGCCAATATTGAGACCTGAGCTAGCGAAAGATTCCAAAATTGAGCCACGAGCGTAGCGAGTGGTTCAAAAACTGGAATCTTGAGCATTGCGAAGGTCTCAAGGCACGAGAGTTGAACAAACTTTGCCGCCAAGTGTAATACAACTTTTTTCCCCTCACTATCGCGAGGAAATATGATTACAAATCTCATCCAAATGTAAATTAACTTAAAGAAACTATTTCAAACTCAATGTCGAAACGTATCGTAGAATAGAGTTACTTAAATATTGCCAATGGCTTACAAAGTCACATGAGAAACGACCAATTTAACATGTGAGCTCCGATTGCGCATGTTTACTAGGGTCATACAGATCCACTTATACTAGGCAGTAGGGGGCTATAGGAATTAGAGAAATGTCAAATTACTTTATTCACAAGTGTGTAAAAAGCGTTTTTACCCGCTCGTATTAAAGGATAAACGAGCGCTTTACGAGCTAGTGAGGGGAAAAGATATTTAACCCTTAGGTGCACAGAGTGTCAAAAAAGATACGACTGAAATATCACATGTTGGAATATGTAATGAATTGACATCGATTGTTCGCATACTGAAGACATTTTAGAAATAAAATATGTGGTACATGTGTGGTACCATATGCACCTAAAGGTTAAAAAAATATCTCCAATGTTACATACCTCAGTCTGATATTCTAGATACATATTTATGTAGGTAATAGAAAATGATATTAGCTGATAATATGATTTTTCTACTGAATTATCCCTGTTAAATGTAAAAATAGAGTATATTTCGTAAGAAACCGTAATCGAATACCGGTATCAATTCAAACAATACCGGTATACGATCCCTGACGCGTTCGTTAACTTCAATTTACTTTTAAAGTCATTCTTAACCAGTTGCATGTTTATAGCTATCCTTATAGTCGACACGATTTACGGTTTATTCAACCCCGTAATGTCTGCCTTTGTGAATTTATCCCGTTATTCCCATTGCGAAATATCTGAAGAATCAGTCGTAAACTCCCGTTATGGCAGTTTCCAATTAAGCTTTTTATTTCAGCCTTTCATAAATTTAACGACTGGGCTCGGAAATTAAATTGTTTCCTCAAACCGGTCTATAGCCGCTAACTGGGTTTCTTTTAATTAAAATTATAAGGTTAGCTTTATATTTAAGACATTTAAGTTTTACGTCTGTAAGAGTTAAAAAACAGCTAATAAACTGCGCACTTTAAATATGTTTAGGCATTTATTTGATTGAATATATGTACAGAAGATTTAATGGTTCGAATTCATTTCGACATGCATCAGACTGAGTTTACTCCCAAAAATTTTTTTTATGTACCTAACCTAACTACTATTAAATAATGACATCCGTTTTTTCTGTGATGAATACTAACTACTGCTAATACTATACTAATTCGCACTAATTGCCATTTCTACAAAGAAGCAAAAGCTTGCGATTTATAATTGATGGATTATATGCGATCTCAGCTCAGTTATATAAATTTTCAAATTGCCGAAATTACCAATTAAACACGATCCCAGGAAACTCCAACAGCCTGTGACTAACTTAATAAAACAGAATTATATACCGAGACCCATCTGGCATCCCGGAGACAAAGTTAATTTTGATGAAATTAATTCAAAAGTTTAATTGGGTAAATGCTTCTTGAAGTTTCTTATTGGTTACTCTCTGTATCCGTATAAACACTTTCGGGTTTCGTTGCGGGCGCCACCGCCGCTCCCGACTTCGATATGAATCGTGAAGATGCCTACTTGTCCTGCCTTTTTTCGGTCAAATTATGAAAATATACGCAATTTACGTGGGCACTTTTATACGTTCACCCTTTGAGGACCCTCCTGTCCTGTACAATCTGCGTATGGCCGTTTACAGATCTCGTTTATTTTAATCTAGCTTCAGCGAAGCGTTCCGGCTTTTGAAGCGCTGGCTCTGAGCCGAAAATCCAAGAAGACATTAAACCTCATTAAAACCGTTTCTTAGAAATCCTGCCTCTTACAACGGCTTTCAAGAGAGCTTGTTTTACATTTAGTTGATTTTTTCCTTTTATCAGGGAATGAATGAAGGGGGGAAATAGAGGGAAGGTGCGGCTGTAATTACCGTTATTTATGAGCGGTTTCTATCCCCCGACTGCGACTGCAGGCTGTGATTTTATTCATTTGGATACCCGAGGCTCTTTGCACCTCGAATTAGTTTTCATAAAATATCGTCTGCCATTTGTTTAAGTGTCCCCAGCCCGTTTGTTTCAAAGGTTGTTTCGGAATAGTGAATTCTCCGCCAATTTAATTAATCATGAGTAAATAATGTTTCGCTACTCGTATAGGGAGTCTCCTTCTGGAACTACGTTATGTAATTTGGAATTACTGAGCTAGTATGCCCACTCATCGCTACGCCTACATGAGCTTATTTATCTTGTAACAAAGTCGTCTCAAATGAGATTAAATATATGAGAGGATAATTTAATATCTCTATTATTAGACGACACAGCTAGTCTCCTGTTTCCAGTTCACAATAAGGAAACGGGAATACGTACTTAACTAAGTCCTTCTACGTAAAACTGTCCTTTAATATTTATTTGCGATTTCTTCCAGATGACGAGACGTCGGAAGTGTACGGCGTGATCACAGCGGATGGGTTGTTCGACGGGACGATCTGGACGGCCACCGAGGAGTACTACGTGGAGCCCCTGTCCCGCTACGACACCGCGCACCCGTCCATGCACAGCGTCGTCTACCGCCGCTCCGACGTCGACCACCCCCACGACAACCAGCCAGCGCCCTGCGCATCACACCAACTACACCTCAAAAGATTACACGGAAGCCAAGCAGAACTATTCAACCTAACTTTAGACGACTCACTCAACAACACGGAAGACCTCAAAAAAGAAATAAACAGACGCAAAAAACGATGGCTCCCCGAAGACGAGATGCAGGACGACGAACCTAAGAAAAATCCCGAATTACCATTAGACTTAGACGTCCCTTATACTAGTAACAGCGATTTCGAAAAATTAAGTACGAGAAAACCGAAAATTAAAATCGACAAGAGTAACCTCATCACTAAAGTCCGGCTCGATTCTGAGGAAACGAGACCGTCGAAGCCAAAGACGCACGTCGAAGTGATAAAGACGAAAGCGGGGGTTGTTACAGTTAGTAAGGATATTGTTAAGAAGGAACCTGTAGGATATACTGTTTTGAGTGGTAATGCGAGCGACGACGGTAGACATGTTAATAAAAGAGCTACCGTCGATCCGAGAAAGACCACTTGTCTAGTCTACTTGCAGGCTGATCACATGTTTTATCAAAGATACGGGTCCGAAGAAGCGTGTATAGAAGTCATGACACGCCACGTGCAGAAAGTTAACGCTATTTATAAAGTGACAGGTAAGAAAATACGTTTTACTTTCTGAAACCTTTTCACTAAGTAACATCGTTGAGCATGCAGACATAATGTGATTGCCTTTTACAGACTTCAACCAAGACGGCAAGCCAGACAACATCACGTTTATGATCAAACGGATAAAGGTGCACACGCTAGACGCTATGAAAGATCCCGCCTACAGGTTTCCCAACAACTACGGTGTTGAGAAATACTTGGAACTTTTCTCAGGTTTGAAAACTTCGTACCTAATTAAAATCAGCATAACGTCTAACAAAAACAAGTGAAACAGTCTGAAGAACTTGAATTTAATTACATTAATTCTTATTTAAGTACCTAGTTTATGATTGTACGAGTAATAAAAATACTAGAACGGCATCTAAATTGCCAAGGTACCAATTTGAGAAAGTAAGATTAAAGTAACTTTTTGTAATTCACTTTCACGCAATCTCCACGCAGAGTTTATGCACTAATGAATTAGCAATAACTTTTTTGTCTGTTTTAGAGCTCGAATCCAATCAAAGCCAATAAAAGTTGTGAATTTCAACAAACTAATAAAGAAATAAATTGGCACTGGAGAAAATGGAACTGATTGTAAAACTATTGTTTCACTTTTCAGAGGAAGACTACGACGCGTTTTGTTTAGCGTACATGTTCACGTACCGAGACTTCGAGATGGGCACTTTGGGTCTAGCGTGGACGGGTGACCTTAAAAACGCGGGTGGAGTCTGTGAAAAGAATGGGGTAAGGCTTCGTATTTCATTATTTAAAGAATAACCCCCTTATTCATAAACGTCTGCTAACTTAACAAGCCGCTAAGTATTGTTTGTCCCTTTCGGTCTTATAGGCATTTGATAAGACTGAAAGGGACAAACAATATTTAGCAACTTTTTAAGTTAGGAGACGATTATGAATAAGGAGGTACAGATGTAGTGAATAATGCTTTGCCCTTGTATTTTCACGGAGACGCTCGAATTTACATTTCTGTCTCAATTAGCTCAATGCAAAGTATAATGACGTTTATTGTGACAGCAATATAAATTCGGACGTTTCCGTAAAAAACCGAAAGGAAAAGGATTATGCATTAAATCTGTATTTATTTGAAGAGTTTATCTTTTAACTATTATCAACGTAATTTATTGTCAAGTCAAGTTAGCTATTAAGCATGCTTGTGAAGACAGAACACTAGTTACAACATTCTTGCTCGTTAAGATATGGACCGACATTGTCAAACAAATTGGATAATCCAACTTTAATGTGGCATCTTTAATGGCCAATCTTGCAATATTAATATATTTATCCATTTTCAGCATTACCGAGGCAGTATGAAGTCCCTGAACACGGGTATAGTGACACTGCTCAACTACGGGAAGCACGTGCCGCCGGCAGTGTCACACGTCACGCTCGCGCACGAGATCGGACACAACTTCGGTTCTCCTGTGAGTACAACCCCGTACAACCCCGTACAACCCCGTACTGGGTACTACCGCGAACTTCGAGATTCAGAAAATTCGAGTATCAGTCTCTGTCACACTAATGACGCCTTCATTGGAGTTACAGAGACAAATGGCCACTGGGAATAATTACATTTTGTCAATACTCCGTCTAGTGAGATAATTAGGGCCTTATCACACTTGCGATTTACAAGCGTTGAAAACGAAGCGTACGCGCGGCGTGTTCGTCGTGTGCCCGTAACCGATTCGCCGCGAGCGCGTCGCGATGTCGCTCAGAGTGATCTGAGTCTTGGACAGTCACTAATAAGATTTATTATTACATAATGGATACCAACTCTTGACGCGGCAACCTCGCTGCGCAGTCGCGGCGTATTCGTCACACCATCGCGGCGGACACGCCGCGCGTACGCTTCGCTTTCAAATCGCTTGTAAATCGCAAGTGTGATAAGGCCCTTAGAGTTGCACATAAGTAATAAGTATAGCAAGTACTTACATTATGAAAGCCTCATGATCATGAACCCCGGCTGCCACTATGTAACACAGTTGTCCAAAGAGTAATTAGATAATCTGATTAGGTACGTCTTTCGTTTCAATTACACGTGTACGTGAAATTCGTTATCAGATCCACATCCCACATACAAATATATTAGAAAGAAGTAATCATAAATATTACCTTTTGCCCTACACTACGTTTCGAAAAATCTGTTAACCAAACGAAACAAATTTTAACATGTTATCCTCCCAATTAAGAATCTATCAGAATCCAAAGCTTACCCGAAGTAGAAGACTTCAGCTGACTACTACATAATTTACTCTTTGCATTTTCTCCACGCGGTATTACAATGTGCAAGCCGATGCCTGTTCTTCTCATTACAAACTTGCCACCAGTCTGTAGCAGTACCTTCAACTAAAGTTGTTCCCCATTCCAGCATGACCCAGAGATGTGCACGCCGTTCGGCGAAGACGGGAACTACATAATGTTCGCTCGAGCGACCAGCGGAGATCGAAAGAACAACAATAAGTTTTCGCCGTGCTCGCTGAGGGCAATAGATCCTGTACTGAATAATAAGGCGCGATCGCCTAAGGGATGTTTCACAGGTAACACAATATCCGATATCAAAAGGATAGGTTATAAAAAGGATAGGCTTTACAGAAAGGATATATACTATATTCGAAATATTTTTAACTGTATTACCAATTTACCACGGAATAGCGTTGCAAGTTGGTTGAACATATTCTCGACAAATCCACTTTCTACGGTATGCTTTTCTCTAAAAATTTAAAATAAACGCCCTGGCATCAGTCCGGACCGATAACCGTCCGTTGCTGGCCATATGGCTCCTCAGAGCATGTCCTAATGATGAAGCGCAGCTCGCCTCCAATGCATTTCAGCTGCCTTTCTGGTATAGTTTATGAACTGATGGTTATGTATTTAATTTACTGTCATATCATCAGCCTATCACAATCCACTGCAGAACGTAAGCACTCTTATTACTTGTGCGTATGGACTCATTAGGAAGTAATTCCCATAATCGCTACGCTGGACAAGCGGATTGGCGATCGTAGGTACCTACCTAGTAATAATAGTAATGCGTCTATTATGATGACGCTGTTGCCCGACATCAATCCATAATAAAGGGTTTAGCAGCCTTACCGAACAAGTGGTGCCTTTCCCCACGGATGAGGTCAATATTTTAGGTGGTGTACTAGCAGGACCTAAGAATACTCCATGCTTAATATCAGCTCTAGATCTTCTTTTGTTTCAGAGTTATTCAAGATAATGTAAAATATATAGGGTGCCGTTGAAAGTGGCATATTTCGTAAACTGTTCAAGTTAGATCAACCAAACAAAATTGTGTTTGATAACAATAATAATATAAAATTTACGTCAATGATATTTTGTGCGGTAAGTGTCGAGAGATTGTATACCTACACACTAACTTATGTTCACACTGCACTGGTATTTTATTTGTATGCCAGTAACGACTACTTCTAAAAAAAAAATTTTTTTAGCATGTCGCACGATGATTTACGGAAATATTTTTATTTATGTATACAGTGGACATTAGTGGCTATGTATGCATATTTTTTTTGTAGGTGTACCTCCGCGTGAAATAAAAAAAAATATGGAAAAAAAAACAAAAAACCTTTTTTTATTATGAAAAATAAGGACAAGATGCAGGTTAAAAATATGCATTTTGTAGTTTATTTTATTGTTATCAAAGATAATTTTGTTTGGTTGATCTAACTTGAACAGTTTACGAAATATGCCACTTTCAACGGCACCCTGTATATTTTACATTATCTTGAATAACTCTGAAACAAAAGAAGATCTAGAGCTGATATTAAGCATGGAGTATTCTTAGGTCCTGCTAGTACACCACCTAAAATATTGACCTCATCCGTGGGGAAAGGCACCTCTTGTTCGGTAAGGCTGCTAAACCCTTTGTTACTTCAAACTCTTAGTCGACTCTTACGATACCCACGAGAAGAGTTGGGGTAGTGACAAATGTATTTCTGCCGTCACCACGCGGCGGCATTTACTGTAACTGCATTCCACGAAAAAGTCTACTTTGTCGGAAACGTGACGGCTATGACAACCACCTTAGAAATATATGAAAAGAGCGAGAATTCTCTGTAAATATAAACACCACAGTTATAAAATTAAAATACACTAAAAATTGTATTCGTAACTTTCCTAGATGTACGCGAAGAAAGGCGTCACGTCGGAATTCTCGTGGAATGCACCCACTAATGAATTTCTTCAACAGAACCTCAACCCGCGATCTGCGGCAACGGCGTCGTGGAAGAGGGCGAGGAGTGCGACTGCGGCTGGGCGTCCGAGTGTACTGACGTGTGCTGCCGCCCGCAAGCGGCGCGGCCGCATTACAAGCCGTGCACGCTTACTGAGCATAGCGTCTGCAGTCCTAGTCAGGTGAGCTTGAGCGATTGTTCAAGGCTGTGTCCTACGTAGGCGATTCGATGCGACGAAGTCGCGAATGTATGCGATGTGCTACGATGGCCTTATCCTACGTCACCTACGTGTACATGAAAAGTCCTATCGATCGGACATTTTCAAGAAACAAAACGACACACTATTCGGGCGTCGCGTCTCGATTCCGCGAAAATATGAAGCAAACTGATCGCGTTCGCTTTGCGTTGCGTCGCGTCGCCCGTACGCAGTACGCAGGGGCGTAGCTACTGCCGTATTAATTATACGGGGCCCCCAAAGTATGTAAGGAAAAAGAATAAAAACTTTCTAATTTATATTACCTCCGTATAGGCCCCGACAAGGCACGCTACGCCACTGCCTGTACGGCGCCGGGATGGTCACGTAGGACACTTGTATTAGCTGGCGGCTGTTTGATTTTATCGCGTCTCTTCGTGTCTGATCGCGTCGCGTTCGCAAGGGAATCGCTCACCTAGGACACCGCGTAAATGTAACGCGACCAACCACTGCGGTGAGCGACTCAATAGGTAGGAGCGAGATATAGATATCGGAACTCCCTCTAGCACTTATTTTTCGCGAGTAGATCAAACGAACGATTTAGGCTACAACATGTCATATAGGTATTTCAACGCACAGGGTCCTACGAATTCCGTCATTATTGTCAACTTCAACTAAGCACACACAAAACAATTACTTTTCATAGGGTAACCCGATGGGGAAAAAACTAGCAATTTGTGAATCATAATCTGTTTCGCAGGGTCCATGCTGTACCGCATCATGCACACTGAAGTTCGGCGACAAATGTCGCTCCGACAACGGTTGTCGCGACGCGGCGCACTGCGACGGCAAACGCGCGGCATGTCCGGCGAGCAGGCATAAGGCGAACAAGACGCGGTGCGACAAGGAGCTGGTCTGTTTTATGGGGGTGAGTTTTTTTTTTTTAATAGGCTTACTCAAGTCATCACCACATACTAGCCGAGGGCAGAGATGCGGCCCACGATGGAGTGAGTTCGCCCAGAAGGTGCCTACAGATGTAATGCAAAATCCTTTCTCTTCGGATTTTCACGGAAATATCCGAATTCATATTGCTGTCACAATGAACTTCAGTATACAATTGCACTGAAGCTAATTGATAAAGGGAGATTAATTTGGGCGTTTCCGTGAAAAGACGAAGAGAAAGGATTTTGCACTACATCTACATTCACCCTTGACTTAAAGGCACATTTTTTATATAAGATCAGGCAGGAGCATGTAACTGCGCAGACATAACATGCGTAACATAGATGAGTGGTGACAAAATTTGTGAACAAGCTGTCAAGTTATTTGAAAATATTTATCCTACAGTTGCCAGTTACCCGATCTGGGAGCATTCCATCCATGGGCTGTCCCGTACAAACGCGTGTATATTTCGATAATCTGAGTTTTCTTCCGAGTTATTACTTAATACGTTTTTTTTAAATCCCTTAATCATGAAAGAGAACTTCGATAAACCCACAATTATGAGAAAAACCGTGTTTGTCGGTGGATTTTTTCGTGGAATACATCTCCATAAAACAGTTGACGCATTTATTAATGAAACCTTATATCCCCAGGAGTGTACAGGGTCGATCTGCCTGGCCTACGGGCTGGAGTCGTGCCAGTGCACGCCGCGCAAGGACGACCCGCGTTCAGCGTGCGAGCTATGTTGCCGCAAGCCGGGCGGACCCTGCATATCGTCCTTCCATTGGAACGCGGCGCCTTTTGACGTGCCCGATATGTACGCCAAGCCTGGCACGCCGTGTAATGACTACAATGGGTAAGATAACTTCAGTTATTTTTGGTTGATACGTTCAAAGGCTACTTCGTTAGACAGTAAGACAAGTAAACACTTGATATTTCGTAAAACGTCCCACTTGCACGCTTAGCACATGATTGGTGCGACAGTATGTGGCTGCGAGATAGATTCCCATAATACTAACTATATTAATAAAAGAGGGACGGATAGTTTATCTCGCGGCGACATATTGACATCAAATGCTAAGCATACTGGGTAGATAAATAGTATACATAGAGATTCCTACAAAAAAATGGGTAATTTCATACCACCATATACCATTTCAACCTATTATTGTAAGCTGTACGAGTAGTATGGTAATATATGTAACAATTGTAGTAGGTATAACAATCCGCGTAAATCAATCCATACCAATAATGATAACTAACCAATCTCAATCGATGATATTAGTATAATAACACCCAAGGGCAGATCCAGGGGGGGGGAGGGGGCCATAGGAGCACTTGCCTCAATGATACTGGACTTATTTAGGTGCTTTTTTAAGTATAAAATACTATCATATCATAGGTCAATGCCCTCCCCCCCTCAACGAAGTCCTGGATCCGCGCCTGATAACACCTATTTTGGCAACTAATCATTATGGCTATACTAAGCATTCCATTCATTCCTAAAGTACCCGAGTATACTTTCTCGTGGACTACATCTGACATTGAATGCAGGTACTGCGACGTGTTCCAACGCTGCCGCGAGGTAGACCCGTCAGGTCCGCTGGCCACTCTTCGCAAGCTGCTGCTTTCGGATGAGAGCATCGCCGGCTTCAAGCGCTGGGTGCTGCGGCACTGGTACGCCGTGCTGCTGATTCTGCTGGCTGTCATCGCTTTACTGGTGAGTGGGTTATAATTATAAATTATAATAGTGAGTGTTTTTTTTTCGGATACGTCCCGACCTACGAACAAATAAAACATGGAAGCCGCACGCTATACTAAATTACCTTTCAAAAACGGTCCTGAATTTTAGTTGATAATTGTCACCCCCTCTTCAATGCGTCACGGTAATGGATTTTAATATCAACCTATAAAAAATTAAATCACCATTTAGAAATAGTTGTCATTGGTCTATCAAAGTTCCGATTGGCTATATTCTATAAACATATGTCAAATACTCGTATGTTGCGCCGAAATGATGATGCGCGGTGTTAAGAAAAGCGCTATGTTCTGCCCATCTTGGCACAATTGAACAATGGTTTTGGGGGCATTTTTGAGCTGGCGTTAGACGTCCATGTTATATATGGTCGCAGGTCCCGACGAGATGGTCCCGTTGGCCGTCACCAAGTCGTAATCTGATGATGGGATCTTGGAGAAATCGGTTGAAGTCGGTTTTTACATTTTTTTATTTGGTGATTGTGTTGGGTTGTGAGTTCGTAAACACACACGTATATCAAAAGCGACAATATACAGGGTGACGAAAATAAGTGCATTCCCGCTGTCAAAGTCGTTTTGGGAAACAGAATAAGCCTCTTAGGGTTTTTTTAGAAACAACTTAATAAGTTTCAGAAGTAGCAGTTCTTTTGTTTTTTTTTTATTGTTGGGAGGCATTATTATACTACCCATATATTGCTTCCTTCGTCAATCAGTCGTCGTTCCTCTGTTTCCGACTATCCGTTATCTGAATCTCATTTTCGTCACCAATGTCACATCCAAGCTTTTATTGAAACAGACAGAAATGCGATAATAGAATGGATTGTTTACCGTCGAATCGAATTACAACGTAGTTGTCTTAAATATGAGTTTTATGTTCAATGTTTTATATTAATTGTACTGTTCCTTAGCGATGTTGCCGCATCTTAGATTCCGCGATCGAACTCGAGGTAGACGCTAACAAGTATTAGCGTCTCTCGACCGAGGTATTGTGTTGCAGCGAACTATGCGTAACGCTAGACGTGTGGCTGTGGGGAACTTTGTATGCTAGATACTTAGACTAATTGTAAACTTGTTTTAAGGCTGCATTGAAGCGTAGGCATATATGTAAACGGCTACGGCGTATATTTATATATATATTATAGGTATAATTGAATACTATCAATAACAGCAAAAGCACCGAGTTTGTATGACACTTTATTTCTAATTGAATACATGGGAGCAAATCCGACCGACGCCATTGATTACGCGGGAAGTTCGATTCTGCCAGCTCGCTCCGATGACAGGTAGACAGACAATCATCGTAAAGCCTCGTTCCAATTGCTGCTAACAGTATAAGTATTTAGGTCTTGTTTCACCATCGCCAATATAAAATGTATCTGTCAGATGAATGTTAGCTTGTTTTTTTATATACCTGGGGAAAAGGATTACGATA